>APFE031333596.1:315127-327870 GCA_000404065.3 Pinus taeda
TTTATAATGATGTTTGAGTTGTATCCTTTCTGACTGATACATAGTTGCATTTCTTGGATTTTATGCTTGTATTTGTCTTGTTCTTTGCATGTGCAGGTGTCTGTTCATGAGGATCGTGAGGATTGTGACCCGCTGAAGCAAAAGAACGGGAGCGACGACTCTTTTGCAAATACTAGCGTTGGATTCGAGGTAGGCCCTCATCATCGGTCTTTACTTTGTAATTAGGAACCTGCGTGTTAGCGTTGTTTGATTGTTGCTAGACCCCATTTAGGCTAGTGGGATCGTCTCTGTCCGCAGAGGGGATTTACCTGTACAACAATTTGGCGACTCCACTGGGGAGTTGGCTTTTTCCTTGTTTGTTTATCTTGTCTTGTTGTTTGATTTGTAAACTTTAGACGAAGCCTGAAGTCTGGCCAGATAGCCTTCGAAACGCTATTGCTTTGCATTATCGAAGTAGATCAACGCTACTTCAGTCCATCTCCGGTTTGGTTTGCGAAATGAATGGCTTGGAACTTGCCTTGTTTCTTGGTTATTTCCTTTGTTTCTCCCGCTTGATTAGCTTTTTGGGTTGAATGCCTGTGTTGCTTTTTGCCTCTTGGTGTACTTAGGTATTGCTGGTTCGGCCTTGGCCCTTTTTTTTTTATTTTTCCATAGAAAACTTGGCTGGCGCTAGTTTATAGCGCGACAGTCGCGCCAGTTGGCGCAAGTTTCACATTTACAACTCGCACCAATTCCTGAAAGGCACTTGTTGCAGCCTGATAGTCGCGCCAGGCCTGTAAACTTTTGAAGTTTCCTTGGTTGTGAAATTTTTGAGCTTGGGTTTTGTCCTAAGTACCTTTTTCAGACTACTTGAGTGTGTTGGAGTGTGATTTGACTGGCTTTGATCACTACCCTTTGGGTGTTTGCTTTTTTCTATCGATTTCGCATTTCTAGCAGTAGGGCATCTAGTGGCCTTGTGAATCAAGCCTTCATCAGGTGTTTTGGTCTTTTTATGGTCCAGTCGACTCTTTTGCTTGCTCCCTTACACTTGTTTGGTAGTTGTGAATAATTTTGTTGCGTTATTTGGGTGACTTGCTTTGTCTTCACTTGAATTCCGCTTCGTATCACTTTGAGCCTAGATCACACGGCTCATTGTTGTCTTTGGGATCTTTTTGGTTCTTTGGATGTTTGATTTGTGATTTGAGGAACTGAACGTGCTTGTATTGGATAGAATTTGCTTGTGTCGTTTCTCAAAGTTATTTAGTGCATTTTGCCATCATCGAAAAGAAAAATCTCTTTTGCTTTGAATTAGTTAATGAAAATTAGAACTTTTCATTTCGATTAGTGATTTAGAGATCGTAAAGAAAAGTTTATTAATTTGCATTAGCTGCATTAGGGAAGCTCTTTGTTGTATTGTGATCGTTTCGTTTGCATGAAGGCTCTTTAACTCTCTCGTAATTAGCATTCATCGAATGAAATGACATGTTTTGGCATATAGATTGCATTTAGGGAATTTTGAGAGATTACATACGGTAGGACCTGAAAACCGAAACTTAACACAAGATCAACTTTAAAATAAATTGAATGAATCTAAAAATGCATTGGAACATAACGCTCACATTCTAGAGGTCTAGGCTAGAGACGTGCTTTGGTGAGTTAAACCTAGTCACTTTTGTTTCCACTCAAGGTTGGGTGATTCCTCCTTTTGTGACTCAACTGTGGTCTAGTACGGACTTGTGCTACCACGTACCATTGAGTATATATGGGGAGACTCCACTAGGTTATCATCCTTGATCACAAGAAGCCGTGTCTGCCGCCTTACAGCCCGTAACACACCAAACACAACATTCGGGAAGATTGACTGCCATTCGGAAAGTCCTTGGTTTTAATATGATTGCTAAGGTGTATATGCAGTTTTACGGATTGTCTGGTAAACCCCTTGCCTAGTTTCTCCAGAGTAGTCACTTTTTGATCCTTTTCGAACTCCTTAAAAGAAAAGGCTCACTTAAGCATTTGTCACTTCGGGCTCACTAAATATTCGAAGGCGACTAGAGTCATCGTTTTGTCCTTTTCTCGACTCTTAAAAAATGAAAAGGTCAATTTGTGTCCTAATGTCTTAAAATTTATTCAACCACGATCACACTTACCTTGTTAGATCTTGTTTGCGTTAGTTTTGAGTGGGGTCTTTCATCGTTAGCTTGTCTAGGATTTTTTGAATTTGATCATCCTGGCGGATCCATCGATCCCGTCTCCCGTCCCTAGTGACCAAGGGTCTCCTTCTTTTGCTACTCCTGAGACACCGGTTTGTGGTGACACTTTTCCTGTTATTCCAAGTGTCCAGCCGTTGAGCTCTCGTGCCCCAGAAGACGAGCTTCACGATCTGTTTTGGAACCCTGTTTGGGAACCTTACGAAGAGGATTTTCCCTCTACTCCTACTGGTGTTTCGACCCCGATGGCTTCCTCTGATATGGAGGACACATCTCCTGTAGCGAGTGAAACACCTGTTATGTCAAGTATCGAGACTCCTATCCCGGCCATATCCCCGGTAATATCTACGCTCTACACTGTCACCCCTCTCGGTGTTATAGTGCCTTTACGCTATAGAGCTCTGAGGGATGCCATGGGCTCCAGGAACTCCTCTTCAGGTACCATGTGGGATCATAACATTATTCCCACTACGGGATATTTTGTTTCACAAGTTCACAATACTGTTGTCATGTCAGTTCCGACCAATCCGACCGTTTGTGTCGCATCTTCGACTCCGGTTGCTAGTGCCATTACGGCATCTTCGATTGTAACTACTGTTGCCAGCCCGTCCCGTGGTCCAGTACATAGTGGTCAATCGACACATACAGCCAGATTTGTTAGTGCCCCACCTTCTTCTGGTGCCATTCCAGCAGGGGGGGCATATTCTCAATATTTGCATACTATCCAGAATCCAGGCGCACAAGGCCCTTATTATGACCCTATAGGTCATCATTTGTATACTTCCTTTCCAGCTGAGCCCGCTGTTGAGGTTTCAGTTCCATTGAATGTCGCTTGGGGTACCACTGGTTATGGTGGTGGCCAAATCCGTTTGGATCAAGGGCAGCCGTACCAAGGACCATCGTATCAAAGTCAGCCATCCTACACGCAGCCTAATTCTGGGCAGTAGTATTATGGCCAAACCTATCCAGGGCAACCTGGAGGCTCGCAAGGACAACCCTCCCAGGGACAACCTTCGGCCTATGGTGGTCCGTCTTTTACCTATCTTGGGCAACCCTCTGGGAACCCGAGACAACCTTATGCTCAACAAGGACAACCTGTAGTCCAGCAGGGATACCCTTCGGGTCAACCCTACGGGAATTTAGCACAACCTTACGTGCAACAAGGACAACCTGGAATTCAGCAAGGGTACCCTTCTGGGTAGGATGGTCAGCCTTACATGCAGCAAGGCCAGCCCACTGCTCAGCCTAGTCAGCCATCTGGTCCGCAAGGACAACCCTCGGTTGTACAAGGACAACCTAACACCCAACAAGCTCAACCTTCTGGGCAAGTAGGTCCATCCCAAATTCAACCAGGGCAACCTTCCAGCCAGATGGCCCAACCTCAGCCTTCCCAAGGACATCCTTCTGGGTTTGCTCAACCCGGCATGCAGATGGTCCCCGCTTCTCAAGCTCAACCCAGTTTTCAGCCCCAAACTCAAACTGGTCTCCAGCCGCAAGGTGGGTTTCAATCCCAACCTTCTTACCAAGCGCAGCCTGGTCCCCAGGCTCAATATGGAGCCCAACAACCGTATGGATACCAGCAACCCTAGGGGCAAGCTCAGTTTGCCCCGTATCAAAATTATCAATAGCCGCAGGTCGCTCCTTATCAAAATTATCAGCAACCAAATGCTGCTCCTGCAGGTCAGTTATGGATATAACCCGTATGGACAAAGTCCCTATGGACAGGGTCCTTTTGGGCCTGGTCCGTTCGGACAGAGTCAGTGGGGGCAACCGCAGATGTCCTTCAATCCTCAGCTACCATTCTTAGCAACTTTGGAACTGCCAGATGTGTCTAAATTAACCAATGATCCTATCTTGCATAATCCACACTGGCCACCGGTTCCAACCAAGATACCCGACGATTGTCCCAAATTTGACGGCAAAGCTGGAGAGGACCCTCAAGCCCATGTAATGACTTATCATCTTTGGTGCTCATCGAATTCATGGCTTGATGATTCAATCCGACTCCGCCTATTCCAAAGGACTCTCACCAGCTTGGCTGCTAAATGGTACATTGAATTGACCCGTGCATCTTTTCAAGATTTCAATTCATTGGCAATGGCATTCCTCACTCATTTTCAGTTACCCATTCGGTATGAGACGGGAACGCATCTCCTTACATCTCTCAAACAAGACACGACCATGCACATCTCTGATCATATACATGAATGGAGACGGCGTCGTCGGTTGATCAAGTTCTGGATTCCTAATCAACTCCTCACCGATTGGTTCATGACTTCCTTTGTCCCTAAGATCGCACGAGACATTGCTATGGGAGCTTGTGTGACTGAAGAGCAACCTATCGCGCGTGCTCAATACCTTGACTTAGTTTATTCTTAGTTAGGTACTTTATATGAGTATTTTCCTGATGCCCTGAGACACGGTACATCCAAAGCTCCACCAAAGCCATCTGTTGATGGGGTTATTGGCTCTGTAAATCCGTCGTTGAAGAAATCATCCTCAAACCCTGGGAAGAAAAAATCAAATGCTTCAAATGAAAACACTTCTCAGGGTGGTTCTAATTCTGGGACTACTTCTGAGGTCAACGTCGTTCAGTCCACCATGGCGAACAAAGCCTCGAAAAGAAAGAAAAAGGGGAAAGCGAGGAATAAATCTGAGCAACCCAAACAGGATTCCTCCAAACCTCCACCCGAGGAAGGAGCCAAGCGTAAACCAAAGTATCCTTGCCTTATCTGTGATGAGGATAACTATACCAAATACTACCCAAGGCAGTCCAAGGTTAGTCGTCTATTGAAAGGCGCTCCTGGGATTCCTGCGGTTCTGAAAGAACCTTTCCCCTCTCAACAGACTCAAATGGTGGCCAATCCATCTTCGTCTTCTTCTCCCTTTGGCTCCCAAGTGTTCATGGCTGGAACCATTCTCGTTCATGTAACGACTCGAACAAAGGAATATCTGTCATCCGTTGGGAAGGAGCCTGAGGTCCCCTCAAGCGCTCCTCCGTCCAGTTCTGGTCCACTCCACATTGAGAGATCTAGTACTGAGACACCCATCCAACCCCCTCCCAAAGGAGTACTCCAGAGATCATCTTACAACCCAAATGCTCGTGCTGCCCAGCACTATAGCATAGTTGAGGACTTAGTGCAGGCTCTGTCGGCTATGTCTGCTTTAGAAGTTCTCCATAGTTGCCCCCCTCAGAGGAAGTCCTTGCTATCGGCCATCGGTGGCATCGACCCGGCGGATTCAGATTTGATCACCTTTGATCTCGAGAGCCATGTCCCAAAGCTGCCTCATCAGATCGCCTTCCTCATACAAGTCATCATCAATTTGAAAACGATCCATCATACGATTATTGATGAAGGCGCGTCAACTTGCATCATGTCTATTGCTTGTTGGAAAGCGATCGGGTCTCCAACTTTGAGCCAGTCTCCCACGACGCTGGAAGCCTTTGATGGGAGAGAATCTCATCCCTATGGTATCCTTCAACGATTGCCGATTACTTTGGAAGGGAAAACTGTTGAAGTGGAAGTTGAGGTCGTTGACACAAATATTACTTACAACCTCCTTCTGGGCCGGAGATGGACATATGCCATGCGTGCCGTGGCTTCGTCCCTCTTCCGTGTCATTCGTTTCCCTCACCAAGGGAGAATTGTCACGGTAGACCAGCTCTCCTTCTTCGCTTCTTCTTCTGAAGGCAATGTGCCTTTCGTGGAGCATACCTCCATCCCTTTTGAGAGTGTGCGAGCCGGGCTCTTCAAAGATCCCACCCTCATGGGTGTTTTTTCACTCGCACCTCCAAACCTCACCTCTATCAGTATGATTTTGGTTCGTTCTGATCCTTGGGTCCTTCCTCCCATTGACCAGATAGAATCGTGGGGTGAGGAGATGCCGTTGAGTCCCGCCGAGCTCAACTACATCGAAATCGCTGCTGTATCGGATCCTCCTGCTGAATCTGCTTCTTTAAGCAGAGCTCTTGACTCATATGACTATTCCCCTTGGCTTGGAGAATGTGCCTCCTTGGATCCATTAAAGGAAATATTTCCTTACGACGAAGCCATCATAGAGACTATGTCTCTCAAGGAACCTTCGTGGTTCAATATTCATCACCGTTCCTCGTTTCTCCCTACCCTTCGGGAAACGTTGGCTTGTCTCGAGCGGTTTGCTCCTTGTCTCCCTTCACAACCCCTTCAGACACCCATTCAGGTCTATCAAGTGTCTTCTGAAGGGAATTTGGGGAACATTACGCAGACCCAACCTATTGATGTCTCTGTCAAACCAAGGATCGTCGAGCACATCTACATAGGAGTCACTTGCACTCCTGAGGAAATTCAAATCTATATAGCTCTTTTTCATGAATTCTGTGACATCTTTGCATGGTCCTATGAAGAGATGCCCAGCATTGATCCAAGCATCATAGTGCATGAGATACCTACGTATCTAGGAGCTAAACCTATTCGTCAGCGTTTACGCCCTGTGCACCCTCGCAAGGCTACAACAATCAAAGCGGAAGTCGAAAAGCTTCTTAAAGCTGGCTTCATTTACCCCATCCCACTCACAGATTGGGTCTCTAACATTGTCCCTGTGGATAAAAAACAGGGTACTATTCGCGTCTGTGTTGATTATCGCGATATTAACCGAGCCTGCCCAAAAGATAACTACCCCACACCGTTCATTGACCAGCTCATTGATGAGTGTACTGGGAGTGAGATATATTCGTTCATGGATGGCTTTTCTGGATACAACCAGATTAATATCGCACCCACCGATCAACATAAGATGGCCTTTATCTGTCTGTGGGGTACTTTCGCTTATAAAAAGCTCCCTTTCGGTCTCAAGAATGCCAGTGCCACTTTCCAACATGCGATGTCTTATGCCTTTCATGATATCCGGCACATCGTGCAGCCCTATTTGGATGACCTTCCCGCTCATTCAGCTAAATGCCAAGACCATCCGTCACATCTTCGCAAAATTTTTCTCCGCTGTCAACACTACCATATTCGACTTAATCCGCATAAATGTGTCTTCTGCGTAGAGTCTGGCCGACTTCTCGGGTTTATCGTCTCCCGAGAGGGCATCCGCTTGGATCCCCTTAAAGTCAAGGCCATCTTGAATCTTCCTCCCCTTGCTTCTTTGCGGCAACTGCAGAGCTTGCAGGGTAAAGCAAAATTTTTACGACGATTCATCCCGAATTATGCCAAGGTGGAAAAAGGTTTCACGTGGTTACTCAAGCGTGACACCCTGTTTTGATGGGATGCCATAGCTCAAGAGTCTTTTGAACATCTTAAAATTCTTCTGGTTTCCGCCCCTTTGTTGCGGCCTCGAATTACCATCGCGATTACACATTATATCTGGCCGCTGCTGATACCACCATCGGCATGGTTCTTGTCCAGGATGACGATGATGGCACTGAACATGTTATTTATTACCTTAGCCGCAATTTTTTAGACACGAAATCTCGATATGCTTATGTTGAGAAGTTGGCACTGGCCGCTGTTTGCGCCATTCAACGCTTCCGTCATTACATCTTGTTGCGTACCACGACAGTGATCTCTGATTGCAACCCAATGGCCTACATTTTGTTGCGTCAGTTGCTGGGGGGAAAATACTCCAAGTGGATAGTCATCCTCCAAGAGTTCGACTTGGAATTTACTGCTGCCAAGTCTAAGAAATCGCTCGTCTTCGTTGAACTGTTGTGTTCTCTACCATCTACTGCTGCCTCCTCTTAGTTAGAGGATTCCATTCCGGACGAAACTCTCTTCCTCATCAGCACCCTCGATCCCTAGTACGGGGATATTATTGTCTACTTGCAGACGTCCTCCTTCTGTCCTGAGACCTCTAAGGATGCTCGCCGACGGATCCAACATCAAGCCCAAACATATCGCATCGTTGGGGACACCCTATACCGTCTCGGTGTTGATTCAGTTCTTCGCCGATGCTTGACTTTCGAAGAAGCAGAGAGAGTTTTGAATGACTGCCACTCTGGTGCTTGTGGTGGTCACATGTCTGGATATGCCACTACACAAAAAATCCTCCGTGCTGGCTACTTTTGGCCCTCCATTTTCAAGGATTACATTCTTATTGTCCGTTCATGTCATGAGTGCCAAATTTACCAATGGAAGATGCGTGCACCCCCTGCTCCACTGCACTCCGTTGTAACCATTGGTCCTTTTTCCAAATGGGGCATCGATTATATGACCTGTAACCCTCGCTCAGCCAGGGGGCATGGGTACATCATCGTTGTTGTTGATTATTTCATGAAATGGGCCGAGGCGATGCCTACATTGTCTGAAGATGGTCACACCGCGGCGCAGTTTTTGTTTAACCATGTTATCTCGCGGTTCAGAGTACCCCAAGCCATCGTCACTGATCACGGAAAGCATTTTCGTAATCACATGATGACTGAGCTAACAACCCAGTTGGGCCTAAGGCATGATAGTTCTACCCCGTACTATCCTCAGGCAAACGGTCAAGTGGAAGCCGTGAACAAGGTCCTAGTCACGATGCTTCAATGAACTGTGGCATGCATAAGTCCAATTGGCATTTGATGTTGTTCTCCACTTTGTGGGCCTACCGCACCTCTGTGAAGGATGCCACCAGTTTCACTCCTTTTCAGTTAGTTTACGGACTGGAGGCTATCCTTCCTATTGAGTGTGACATTCCTTCATTAAAGATAGCTGTCGAATTCCTCCTTGATACTACTCCAGTAGACGAGCGCCTTCTTTACTTAGAGCGGCTGGATGAGACTCGTCGTCTAGCCTCCTTAGCTATTAAAGCATAGAAGAAGCGAGTGAAAACTCACTTCGACCATACTGTTCATCCACGCTCTTTCATTAAGGGAGACTTAGTACTGCTCTATGATCAAGCTAACGATAAGCTAGGGGCAGGAAAATTCGAGCCTATGTGGCACGGGCCCTACATTGTGAAAAGAGTTTTACAAAAAGGGGTCTGCGAGCTCATTGATTACGAAGGGAATCCCCTAGATAAGCCCCGAAATGGGCTTTATTTGAAAAATTACTATGCATGAGTCCAGGCACTCTCTCTTTTTTGTATATACGTGTGCTTTCAACAAGTGTGTTGTGTGTGCATGTTTTCATGTTTTTGTCTTGGTGTGTCGGCGCGATTGCCACTTATTGTGTCTTTTTGCTTTTGGGACAGATGTCTGGATCACCTTACGTTGGTTTCACTGATGGTGCCTCCCGCAGTACATGCAACTTGTCATCTGTGGCATGGGTGATCTACGATCCTCATGGTGAGTTAGTAGACATTCAAGGGGTTTGTCTAGGTTGTACAACAAACAATGTCGCTGAATATAGTGTTGTGATTGAATTATTGGCTGAGGTGATTAACCTCAGTATTTGAACATTGGTTGTGAACTTGGACTCTCAGCTTGTCGTCCACCAACTCAATGGGCGTTATTCCGTCAGAGATCATTGGATCTTAAGGTTGTATTTGCGTGTTAAGTTGTTAGAAAGGGATTTTGATTTCATTACTTATCAACATATTCCAAGACGACTTAATACGTTAACCGATGCATTAGCTAATTATGTGTTGGACATGCATTTGCATAACATGTAATTCAACATAATACAAGAAGCATAGAGTACAATAAACCATAAAACATATGTATATATATATATATGTGTGTGTGTGTCCAAAATGTTTGCACTCCGTGCATAATCAAAAAATAATACATGTTTGTCTAAATACATCCGGATACAACATGTCTCTCAAAAAATATGCATAAGAAGAAAAAGCCTAGATATCTAGTCCCGGTGGTGCTCATGGTAGCACGTCACCGCTCGCACTAAACGTCTCAGGAGCCGGTGGATGCGAGTTGGCACCCCCACCGTGTGCCTCTGGTACGCTAGCGGGACATCCGCTAGCCGAGCATAATCTGGAATCCCTCGAGTGATAGCCTCGAGGTTCTGAATAAGCTCTCCTCTGTCACCGCCCTCCTCCTGAGGATGTCCTACTACTGATACTGCTAGGTTTCTCCTCGCAATGGGAGACATGCCAGCCAGATGCTCTGGGTCAACATCTGCATATGCATATCAAGGTCATTAGGACAAGTATGTACTAACCAAAAAAAATCATAAAAGCACAAAATCAAAAAATGAGATCATACCAATCTCCTCATCCTAGTACTCTCCCTCCGGCAGAGGGAGGTCAGGGTCTCCGGTGAAGTCTGTCCCCACATATGGCCAGTCCCAATCTCCTCGTCCCAGTCCTCTCCCTCCGACAGAGGGAGGTCAGGGTCTCCGGTGAAGTCTGTCCCCACATATGGCTAGTCCTCCACCACAATCAATTGGTGGCGAAGCCACCCGAAGAACTCAGGTCTAAAAGACATCTGCTGACCGCCACCACCCCTCGGCATCAGTGCCGCCCATCGAGCCATCCTCGGCTCTCGAGGTGCCAGGTCAGGAACAAAGGCCCCTTGGCCCTGGAAGCTTGGCACGTGTTCCAAGAAGAATGTCACCAATATGGATCCATATCCAAACTGCTGCAGCTTTCCCTGCTTGGCCTTAGTCAGCTGCCTCTTCATATTGGTCATCACTGTTGATGCCCAATTGAAGATTGTCGGACTAAGGCACTCTGTCGCTAGGATCAGATGGTTCTTCGTAGCTTCATGGGGCGCATGTGCCCCCGCAGCTCGTGTGATGGTGAACAACAATGCTCTAAGTGTTAAGTCCGGGATGGTGGGGATATCCACCTTCGAGCTGCCCTGCCTGTATCTTGCACCTGGGCAAACTCGGGCCTTCACCTCCTCCATCTTCTCTCTAGATGGCCTGCTACCGGTCAGTCGAGGTACCGGCCCCCGTCATGACAATCCAGTAAGGAAGTAGACATCAGATACGTCTAACTCTAATACTTGGTCCCATATTCAGAACACCTGTTCCTGTACATCCCACACGTTGAGCAAATACTATAAAAGCTTGGGCTGAGCTCACAAATAGGACAGCAAGAAAAACGTTTTGAGCCCACATGCTCTGAGAGCCTCCATGCAGTCCTCATCTACTAAGGCCAATGGGTCCACTTGGTCATGTTCTCGTTCTTTCCAAACGATCACCATTTTTGTGAATTTCCCTACAAACACAAGCCCAAAACAATGAATTAGGTCTTTGAATAACTTGAAATTGCAAGAAAATTGGTTTAAATTTGTTGGAAATTGGCCAAAAAACCCACACGGCCGCTGGCACGACTCTTTATAAAACAGTCGCGCCCATGGGTGCGTGCCCTTTGGGAAAGTTGCCCCATTGGCGCAGGTCCGTGCCCGAAACCCGCGCCAATGGGCGCAACCCTTAAATTTGAAATCCTCCATATAGGGGATGAAAAAGCAATTTAAAACAAATTTCAAATAGATAGAAATGGAGCAAAGGACGAGACCTCTTACTTGACACTGACGGCGCTCCGAATGGTCAACTGGATCTGTCCAAATCGCTGATTGAAGATTGCACACCAAAAGCCCTAATGTCGCTCTCTAAAGGTAAAAAGTGAAAAGTAATTTTTGTTTTACCATTTTCACCATTTTATAACTTTTTGACCCCTAATTAGGTTTTAAAAGTCATTTTATGAATATTTTTATAAATATTTGTGTCGAAAATGGATTTTACGCCGGTTTCTTGTGCAGCGATAGGTGTTTGTGCAGCTTTGGCAGGCGAAACGAGTTGTATTTTATACTTTTTTGGACTCTGTAAATACACGAAAAAGTCACTTTGGAGTCATCTTTTACCCTTTTCTGACTCTCTAAACGTGAAAAGAATGTCGAGTTGGTCCTCTCGACTCGTTAAATGGAAATGAGAGGCGGTCGTCTTTAAACCCTTTTCCGACCGTTTAAAAACGAAAAGATTGTCGGACCCTTGTCGTTTTCGGTTCTCTAACAGTCACGAAGCGACGTGGTTTTGATCACTTTTTTACTTTTTTAGATCAGAATCACTACTTATGAAAAGTAATCCTCAGTCTAATGATTGGGCGGTTCTTTCGAGCATTGTTTTATACTTTTTCGAGCTCGAGAGACACAACTTTACGAAAAAGGACACCCCTGGAGTTTACTTTTCCGCTGTCTTTTCAAACTCTTTAAAGATGAAAAGGCACCGAGTTCTTCCTTTGTCAGACTCGTTAAAACTTAATGACATCGGATTCCATCGAAATGACGCCTCTCAATCATATGCTATCCCCGTCAAGCTTGTCATCCAAAAATAACCAGGGTACTCGCCAGAAATGGTGGGGAATAAAGGAACCACAGTTATCGTCGTGTTGGCAGTATGTCGCTCTTGAACATGGCACTTGTCTGCATTCGTGTTTAGGTGGGGACATCTCATCTTGTTTTATGCTTGCCTCCGTGGGTTTGGGTTATCCTGTTTGACCACTCATTTGCTCATCGCCTTGTCACCATGACCCCTGATCATTTGATGTCAAATACTGCCAAGTCCACTGTCGTGCCGCTGATATGTTCAAGAGAAGTTGACCTCTGCAGAATACTTAACCTCCCTTTGATACCTCACACAAAACATTTTATCCTTCTCTGTCTCGTGTCGATGATGTGGGAAACATTATGGCCCA
>APFE031333596.1:343864-380279 GCA_000404065.3 Pinus taeda
AGTCAGTTGGATGAGTAAGAAACAATCTGTAGTGCAACTATCAACTACAGAGGCAGAATACATGGCAGCCACTCATGCAAGCAAGGAAGCAGTTTGGTTGCAGAGATTGTGTTCAAGTATGGGGTTAGTACAGGGAGCTATAAGGATAGACTGTGACATCCAAAGTGCAATTTTCTTGGCAAATAACTCTGCATATCATTCAAAGGCAAAGCACATTGATGTTCAGTATCACTTTGTGAGGGATATGATAGAAGACAAAAAGGTGTTGCAGGTAAACGTGGAAACTTTGAAGAATACTGCAGATGCATTGAAAAATCTGTGAGCTCTGAGAAGTTCTCTTGGTGTAGAGAGACAATGGGCATTTCAGGGCTGGAAAAATGACTAAGCTCTCTTATGGCCCCCTATGGAAAGAAAACAACAGGTGGGAGAATGTTGGGTTGTGTTATATTCTTTCCATGACTAGCACACGTAGTTAACCAAGCAGTTAGAGGGGGGACAGAGCCCCCCTTCGTTGCACCGATCGTGTAGCAGGGGTGGGGTGACAGGGGGTTTGAGGTGTACCTGTAACCCCACTTTATGGGGTCTGGGGTAGTGCCCTAGAAAATTTTGGTTTTGGACCCTATGTTAGGTTGGGCGGACCCACCTATGGTTTTGTGCATGATTTTCGCACATGTTTTTTGTACGCGATGGTTTTGGATCCATGGTATTGGACGTGATGGTTTTCAGTCCATCGTATTTAATGCTTTGACATGTATAAATATGTATTATAACATTGAAAGGAACATAATGAAAAATCAAGTTGGTAGTCAGGGTTTTGGGATCCAGGGGAAAATCTCTGTGTATATGTGTTTTATGTGTTATGCTCTCGCATTGTTTATTTTCTATGTTTTAGAATTCATATGCAGGTAATTTTTGTATGGTGTTAAAACCTACACTACCAACCTACAAAAATTGTAGAACAGTTGTTGCGGTGTTTGCACAAAATTCTGTAACAAGTGACAATTATCTGTCACATGTTTTCCTGCTACCTGACAAATAGGGCACCATAATACAAGCCCCGTGCTTGGTCCTTCTTGAGGTTCTGGCCTCAAAGACATTGGTCCTCCTCCTGTAAGGTAGTTCGGAAAGACCAGATAATGGTCTTTTTCATGTCCCTGACTATTGCATTTCAGACACCATACCTCTTTGCGCACCTCTGGTTTAACTATCATGTCCCGCTTCAAGCTTTGCATCTCAAGGCAAAGAATTTTCAACTATGCATGGATCTGTTGAACCCCGAGATTTGGATATTGCATTGGTGTTTCATGTAGCCTCATTGTGATCTCCATGGACTTTGCCTGAGTTGTTATCTTCTGATATGACAGCGCAACCCTTAAGTGTGGCAAGAGTAAAGCCATATAACACTTGCAATGCTATCTGTCTCTTAGGTTCATATTAGCTTCACGGATTGTACATTTCAGCCTCTGATCAAGTTCCCAAGGTGTCTCGCTTAGTTGCATCTCGATTTCTTTGAACCCTACAATAGACTATGCTTCAGATTTTGGCCTACTGAATTCTCTATTCAATGCTATCTGGATGTCTGCCACTCCAACATTCAGGTTGTCATTAGCATACTTGATATACTAGGTTAGCACGCGATCTTGCAAAGCACTAACCAATGTCACCTTCTTCATGTTGTCATCTGTAACACCTTGAGCTTCCCATAGAGCTTTTACAATGAACCAGAATGAGTTCGGGTCCTCGTTTCCCAAGCCTTTGAACAAAGGTAGCTTCATTGAATTTTCCATACTAAACTGTGGTGGAGGTAGAGGTGATACAGGTGAAGTTGGAGGCGATGGTTGTGAAGTCGGAGGTGGTGTCGGTGGAAGTGGTATTCGTGGAAATCCTTGTCTTATTAACTAAATAGCACTTCATGGAGAAACCTTTGCTATCCCTTCCTCATCACCTCGTGGAGGTGAAATCAATGGACTATACTTCGGACCCTTTTTTCCATTGTTCCTGTAAGTGTTTCCGCTTCACATAGTTCTGAACATCAAGGTAGTTGCATAACCCATTTTTCACACAATATTATTTTAAGCTAGGTATTCAAAGATTTCATGTACTTACCTTGCAGTCCTTTGAAAAAGCATCACACTGTCTCGCTGTAGCTGACTGAGGTGTTGACCACGAATTTAGTCACAAATCCTCCTATGACGCAATCGAGCCAATGATCGACAACACGGACGATCTTGTCCTCAGATGCTTCCAATTTCTGTATTAGCTCCAGGGTCCAAACAATAGGACCATCAAGTTTCCACATTCCCTGGCTATCTGCTAGCTTCATGATCCACTCGTATAGCTCAATTGGGAAGGAGCAGAAAAAGATCTCGTGGATCTTTGCATACAAGTATCTTTCCAACCACTTTTCCTTTATCAGTTGTGGATTTTTGTTCTCTTGTGCCGTGAATTCATGGATCTTCCTATCCAACCAGTCTCCAATCTCTTTCTTAGTTAGATTCCAGTGATACAACATCACACATTTCTTATATAGATTCCAGTCCCGACAACGGAACCATTTGTTGGCTTGAGGGGGCCTGACCCAGGTTCAGCATTAATTTGCCAAACAAATCGCTACACTACTGGCCCTTTCGGCATCAGCCTGCGAAGTGTGGACCAAATTCTCACCAGAAGTAGTATGGGGGGATGCTGGAACCAAGTTTCTACACCTTGAGATGGTTGTGATGTCATTTGATTCCCTCTATCCCTGTCTTCACGCAGGTCGCTTCTCTCTAGGGTTTACAAGACGAACCCTTTATTCCGTTCTTCAATACCTTCGTGAAAGGGTATGGTCAACCTTCATGCAGCCCTAGCTTGCTGCTTAGGTACTTTTTCACTGCTATGGTAGCGTACCGTGTAGATTCCCCAATTAATATAAGTGACTTGCTTATCTTATCAAACAATTATTGTTAACACCGCGTAAACAGATATTTGTAAATGCGTTCAATTACTCAATGTAATTGCATCCATTTGTGCATCTCATAAGCATAATAAAGGAAATTCATAGATAACATTATCAAGATGCATCAATAGAACAAATACATAGGAATTGTTGAATATTTCTCTTTATTGATATCTTCCAAGTGATTACATACTCTATCCACCATGTGCACACAGCTACAGGGGTCCGCGCACTTAGCTGCAAACTTCTACCCTAGGCCTCTGCACACTCAGCTACAGAGCCTCTACCTACACTACAACCCAAGACTTAGACTTATTACTTCAGAGCTACGACTCTCTTACATTGTATGTCTTTAACTACTTAGAGCTTAGCTATTTTTATACTCTCTCTTACATTGTATATCTCTTACAATCGACTTTACTTTACAAAACTAAGGGCGGACTACCCTTTATGACACATGACACCTTTGTGCTCCGTGACCACAAAATGCGAAGACTTTACAATTTTATTACAAAATTTGAATCAAACATGGGCTTTTAGCCCCAAAACTGCCCTTAGGGGATCCTACTCCCGACACTTGCGATGTGTTTTTGTCACTTTTTTTGTTTTCCTTTGTGTAAGTGCTATCTAGTTGGTTTCAATGAGTGTTTGATATTGTCTTAATGTATGTTAGCTTGTAGAAGCATCGTTTAAGTTTTCGTTTGCATCTCACTATTGTCGCATCCATGACACTATTTTTCATTGACGGTCGTTGTTGCAGTGACCTGCTTCACACACATGCATGTTTTCCCATTTTCTGAATCCTACAGTTACTGTTTGCATGCATGATCATTCACTCTTGTTTACACTCAGTTTTTCCATGCATTCAGGATTCTCATGTTTTCATTTGTGCATTGAAGGGTCTAGGCTGTCTTAGCCTGAACCTTGTCTTACCCAGCTAACATTGCACATTTCTGGAGGTGAAGGCTCTGCCTTCCCTAATGAAGTTGCACAAGTCTGGCCCAAAATTGACCTCTAGGATTGCATTGTGCAATTCTAGGAGGCAATGCCTTTCTAGGCCCAGAAACTACGCAATGAAGTTTGCTAGTTTCCATGTCACTGCTAACTAAAATTGCACATTTCATAGTTTCAGTCTTCAACATGCTAGGCTGGACTATGCATTATGCAGTTCTAGCAATCAATCAGCCTATCGACAAACCAGACTATGCCTTGCACAATTTTGGCAGTTAGTCTCCCAGACTCCCGGTGAAAATTATGCAATCTTCACAGATAGTCCCATGGGTATGTTGCATGTCAGTCCATTTTTTTGGTTTTCAACTGATATATTTCTTGCCATGAGTGTTGCTATTTCTCTAGGTACCATAGTTGTTCCTCTACCTCTCAACAACACAAGTAAAATGGCTTCTAGGAGAGCAGAGTTGAAGACACTGTTGAGAGCGCAACTAGGGATGCAGTTGATCAAGTGTCTATTAACTTGCCTATCTATGAAGACAACAAGTTTTTTATGGACAAGGATATCAAGATGAAATGGCAGTGAAATCATACAGAGAATCACCATCAGCAATAGCAGAAGGTATCAAAGCTGTGTGCAACAAATGCAAGAGGAAGGTTGTTGACAACATATAGGCAGAGAAAAGTTGCAATTTCAAGCAGATCCATTTGTGATTGAAGCAGATTCGAAGACTGAGGCTATGAGGTGATGGCACAACAAGATGATCACATGAAGGCAAAGAAAGAAAAAGAGAAGGATTTTTAGATGCTGAAGTGGAAACTCAAGGAAGAACAAGAGCTTCATAGACGAGACAAGGAGTTGTAGCAGGAACAGGTACAACAAGAGGTGTAACATGCACAAACTATTGAAACTACATGCATATAGGTTATAGATTCATCTCAGTAGATGGCACAGAGAAAATAGGGTGAGAAATGTTGTCGATTGCATGCAAGGGTGTTCAAGATCATATATTTCATTGTACGCATGCATGCGATCACACCCATTGGCACACTCACTGAGGATAAGACAACAACCAAGTCCGACTGGAGCTGAACATGTATGTCAACAAGTTGATGCACATAGTCACTAGCACACACTTGGAGATCAGCCGAGACATTATGCATCAGTATGTTGCTAGTCCAACTACACTCAATATGATGATGCGCATGTTATTAGACAAGTTGGAAAGAGGAGCCATATCAATGTACTCGGATGCAACATAGGCAAGAGTTTTCTTTCAGTAGGATGTGACCATTGAGTGCATGGACACCATCACAGATGAGAAAGCTTGGTATCAGTTCACCACCGTCGATCATTGTGAGGATGTCGAAGAGATGGTCTTCCCACAATTGTTTGAGTCTTAATGATAGCTTGCATGGCTTTCTTACGCCTATTTTGTCTCACATGGGTACATGTGGAGATTGTAATGTAACATCTTGTAAAAGTGAAAGACCAAGTGTCGATAGTTGAATGTAACAGTCATGTAGTAGGTGAAGAGTCATGAGGGTAGGTGAAGAGTCACAAAGGGGAATGTCAAGGGTCACCCCACTCTTTGCTATTTATAGAACCTCATAACTCATTATAAAGGCTTTTGGTTAGCCAAGCTTCCAATAGGAGTATCTTAGAGAAATCTTGGAGAATATTGTAATGAGCCTTGGCCTCTCCACAATGCAGAGCTAGTACATCTCTTTGGAGGAGCAAGCGGTAGTGACTGTAACATTCCATTATAGGGACTAGTGGTCAGTTATGGTTGTACTGTATGATTGGAAGTTTCACTTCTTAATATAACAAAGCCAACATGTTTCATGAATGTGTTGGTATTGTATTTTAGTTATCTTGGTTACTCTAATGATATTTGTATATGTTTTCTTATGCATGTATGTATAGAATCTTTCGATATATGTATGTATGAATCTTACTGAGATGTGTTGTTGGTTTAACCATCACTTTGGATTCTTGGTTCACATTCCTTCTAGCTTGTGATGCATCTTCGCTCATGTGTTCCCTCCCAAGTTGTGTGTTTCCACAGGTTTCCAAGGGAAGCACTCACTCCATTTTCTGTGTGTTAGAACCATTCATTCACCTTCCTTGGCTTGCTACGCATGTCACACCCTTGCTATAAACAAAGAAATCCTACTTACCTCTACGTGCAACTGTAGTTAAGGCGATAATGGATGATCTAGTGCTAGGACTCCTACACCAAACAGTCTGAGGGCTAGTTGGGACTTGTTACTGAGGAGATCCCATGACATGTTAGCAGGTCCACCATCATCAACATTTTGGTGCTAGAAGGAGGGCCTGATGACAAGTTGTGTCCTGTCATTCTATTTTGAATATTTTCACATCCATCATGGATATTATCAGACTCGTCCCTCTGTGATGTTTTTCACATGCCAAACCTCTCGACATCACGAGGGAGTTTTATGATCTCTTGTTTGATTTAACATATGATGGTGAAGGCAAGGTAGCATTTCCTGAGTACCTAGAAGACTTCTATGCATTCCTTGTAGACGAGTTCCATGCATAAGAGGCCAGTGTGCTACTTTCATACACACTTCGTTCATCCCCACAATGGTGGTGCTAGAGTCTGCCACTTAGCAACGTGCACTCACTTGAGGAGTTTTGTGATCTCATTGAATATACTTTCCATCATTTTGATGTAGAACCTATTGACAAAAAAATGTTAAAACAATGGAAGACCCTACAAGAATTTCCTATGGATTTTTAGGACCGCTTCCGTATATTGTAGTTTCAACCTCCGAAAGGTCAAATTAAATTCCAGTATCTCATGGACAAATTTAGATATTGTCTTACCGAATATTTCAATCCCAAGGAGAAGTTCAAGCTCAAATACTACTCAACATTCTTCAGTGATGGAGTTGTGAAATCAAAGACAAACCAGATCGCTGTCACAAGTGATTGTTTGTCATCCCCTGATCAAACATCTCTACCATTGCAGAGTGATGTGGGAGAACATGCACACACATTTGTTCAACTATCACATCCTCCCAACATAAATTCTATCAATTTTTTCATAGACTTGGCTACGAATCCCATAGATTGTCACATGCATGTCTTACATCAACCTCTGTCTTCGAGTTCTATTGATCCTTCAGATTACACTGTCTTTTGTTCTTCCACTCCTGACTCTACACCTGTTGAGAATGAGGATCAAGCTATCGATGGATTTGGTGTTGCAAAATCAACTTGCACTGTCATTCATGAAGAGTATGACTAGGAGTCTAAGCATCAACCTATATTGAAGGATGACTCCCTTCCGTCCATGCCTCCTTCGCTTTTTCTTGACATCTCCAGTGATTTTTCCATCCCTCATTTCACTTGTGTATTTCCGTCTACAAATGCACCCATTGTTGATCACTCGCAAAACACACCGGATGTGATTCCACCATTTGATAGTAGAGAGGACAAATCATTCATTGAAAATCCACTTGATTTTTAATCTGCTTTTTCCAGAAATGTAGAGGGTGAACATTCTTGATTTTCATCTACCCCTCTATGTGATTCATCAAATCATGAGAATGCCGACAAAAATCCTGAATTTTTTGATCTTGGTTGCCATGATCTCTCTACTTCTTCATCCGATCACGATGTTGATTCAATCATTGTTAATCTATCTAAGACACTGGTCTATGATGATCTATCTGTTGACAAAGTCAAAAACCCGCAGACTGTCGAGGCACTTCAACCCAAGCTCATGCTTATGTTAGGCCCTCGTTGTCCTGAGGTTGGTTTCACTTCCTATTAGGAAATTGTTCAAACACCCAAGGCTCCTCATCGCTCATCTGTATGCACTAAAGATCAATATACCACTCAAATTTCGCTTCCTCCACTTGAACTATATGATCCCATTTCTCATGCATTGGAGGAACCTTAAATAGAAAGCACACTTGTGCAACCTAAGTGGTCTAATTTTCTCATGTTTTCTTGCATTTCACATTCAAGAGAATGCATACACTTAACGCCTACATGCAGTGTAGAACAATGCCATGCTAAGTGCACAGATTGCATGTCATATGTTTGCACTCACTCATGTTCTATGGACACATTTAAACTCAAAGTTTGTTTGACTTCACTGTTATATCTTTCATGTTTGCTGGTTCTCACAACTATACTGTTCGCAAACCATGCCTGCACCAACATGGGTTTATCAATGCGCTAATGGTTGCATTGGAAGTATCACTTTACATAAGCAGACCCATGTTCCGTTAGATTAGGAGTAGTAGTAGTGTTTGCTTTTGGTTTGTTTGCTTTCATGCATGTTTGCTTCTTACTTTGCATGTCTGTTTTTTTTCCTGGTTGTTTTCTTACTCACTTTTCTTACACATTTTCTTCTGCTTTTTCTTTTTCTTTTGGTCATTTTTTTTCTTATTTTCATTCATAGGTTAGTTTCACATGAAACTGTGTGCGACTCTTGAATCAAGCTCGGTAAAGTACAAGAGGATTTGTGCAATTATCAATACTTAGTTATTTGTCATCCTGCCTCTGTATGAAGAACTTGTTGTCCTTAGTCCATGATACATCAATGGAAAATACGTGTTGTTTGAAGTGAACCTTTGTGAAAACACAATGCTTGTGCTCTAACTAGTGTCACCTACTCGAGTCAGTTGTTTTGGGTTAATGCTTTTTAACTCAGTTAAGTAGAGTAAGGTGAGGGGGGAAACCTTAACAAGCATGTCAGAGGTATATGAAAAACTACTTATATGAAGGAACAACCTCTTCTACTCTCAATAATTCAGGATCCCTCTTCCACCTCTTAAATGAATAAGTGTTATGCACAGTTACAAAATGAAAATGAAAAAAAAAAAGATGAAAATGAATAAGGTGAAAGAAGAGAAAGGATTCCTACACAGAGAAGTGATACAAGTAACTCTGTCAGGGTACTGACTAGGCTCATTGGTAGCAAAGTGATGCTTGTGTTCCTTCATGACTCCACAGGGGTACTCTCCAGGCTTGCTGGCAGTAGAGCAACACCAGAGATGAAACTTAGACTCTGACTATCTTATGGCTTATGCACCAATATACCCCTCATCCCAATCGAAACAACTATGTTGGCTTAGCTTGGAATGTGTGTCGACTGATGAAGAGCATGGCAGATGCTACATCTTACAATTAAGCAAGTGTGGAAGCCGAGATGATCAGAGAACTGAACAATAATTCTGGAGGTGTTAGACTTTCTTTTCATGAACAAAGTCCATGCAGAGAGCTGGAGATCTACCAGTGTGTCACCAAGTGTTGTGGTAGCTAAAACCACCCTCAAAATTTTTTCCTTAACTTCATTTTGGATCCTCCCTACCAACTGTCCTTAGCAGCATGTCTTGCACTATCAGGTGCAGAGGCTTCAGCTGAGTTTCAATGGCATGTCGGCCTGTGCATGTCAACTTGTGCATTATGGACTTTGACTATTTGCTGGATGAGACACATCCCCAGAAAATTGTACAATTCTTTAGGGTCCCTCCAGAGATTGTGCAAATTGGTTGGGTAGCTTGCTGGGATCTAGAATTACGTAGAACAGTCAAGCAATCCTCCTTCAGAAAACTGCGGAAACTAGCCCAACACTATAGCTCAGCCAAGAATTGCAAAATTTTGGGAAGTAGTCACCTACTGACGCCATAAATTGTATAATCCTACTGGGACAACTAGCCCATCTCAACGTAGAAACTAAGAAAATCCCTCTCTCAGTCTTGCATGTTGTTGCATGTGCCTTGAGGTTGATTGGTTCCCTCCAGGACCCAACAAACTTTATTTGCATGCACGGGCTTCTTTTCCTAAAATAGAAAAAGGTAGCATGGAAAGGGCATCCCTAGATTTGAGGGATCTATTTTTAGCAGTTGGAGGTTACATGCATAGATCATTTTAGAAACCTCTTGTCATGTGCCACTTTTTCCTAGATTTGTGGCATGCGCATCATAACCTCGATCTTGTCAAAACTTATGATGGATGTTGCAGAGCTCATTCCTCACATCTATCTTATAGATCTGACATCCCACATTTCATCCAGTAATCTTTGGCACTTTCAGATTATCTATTTCAGGGTGAGTCTGCTTCCCATGTCTTGCGCTGTGTTTCTATTGCTTTTTGTGTTTTGCCTTGTGTAAGTGATGTCTTCTTGGTTTCAATGAGCACTTATTATCATTTTAATTTATGTTATCTTATAGAAGCACTATTTTAGTTTTCGTTTTCATCTCATTGTTGTCGCATGCATGACATTGATTTTTCACTCACAGTCATCGTTGTGGTGACCCACGTCACACACATGCATGTTTTCCCATTTTCTGAATCCTACACTTACTGTTTGCATGCATGATCATTCGCTCTTTTTTACACTCAGTTTCACCATGCATTCAGAGTTCTCATGTTTTTAGTCACCCGTCGGTGGGTATGGGCTGCCTTGCCTCGAACCTTGTCTTACCTAGATAGCATTGCGGATTTCTGGAAGTGAAGGCTCTACCTTCCCTCCAAAAATTGTGCAATTCTGGCCCAACACTGACCCCTAGGTTTTCATTGTGCAATTATGGGAAGTAGTGCCTTGTTGGCCTACGCAATGCATTTTGCTAGTTTGCATGTCACTGCTGACTGAAATTGTACATTTCATAGTTTCAATCCTCAACAAGCCAGGCTAGACTATGCATTGCATAGTTCCAGTAGTTAGTCAACCTCATGATAGCCTAGACTATGCCTTGCATACTTTTGGCAGTCAGTCTCCCAGCCTCTTGGTGAAAATTGTGCAATCTTCACAAATAGTCCCACAGGTATGTTTCATGTCACTCCTCCAATTTGTTTTGGTTTTCAACTGACATATTTCTTTCCATGAGTGTTTCTATGTCTCCAGGTATCATAGGTGTTCATCTGCCTCCCAACAACACAGGTACAATGGCTTCAAGGAGAGCAGACTCAAAGACACTATTGAGAGAAAAACTAGGGTTGTAGTTGATCATGTGTCTATGAACTTTGCCTATCTATGAAGACATCAAGTTTTTCATGGACAAGGATATCAAGATGAAATGGGAGTGCCATCACAGTGAGAAGCACCATCAGTAGCGGTAGAGGATAGCAGATCTGTGTGTGACAAATGCAAGAGGAAGGTTGTTGAAAATGTAGATGCGAAGAAAAGTTGCAAGTTCAAGCAGATCGAATTGTGATGAAAGCAGCTTTGGAGACTAAGGCTATGAGGTGACAGCGTGACAAGAGGATCGCATGAAGGTAGAGAGAGAAAAATAGGAGTTGCAGGTGTTGAAGTGACAACTCAAGGAAGAACAGGAGTTGCACATGCGAGAGAAGGATTTGCAGCAAGAACACGTACAACAAGAGGTGCAACATGCACAAAGTGATGAAACAATGCACATACAAGTTAGACATCCATCCTAGTAGTTGTCATGAAGCAAACAAGGTGAGCAATGTTGTCGATCACATGCAAGGGTTTTCAAGAGCATGAATGTCATTGTGCACACGCATGCAATCCCACCCATTGGCACACTCACTGAGGTGAAGACAACAACCAAGTCCAACTGGAGTTGAAAATGTATGTCGACAAGTTGATGTGCACAGTCACCAACACACACCTGGAGATCATCATAGTCATTATGCATCAGTATGTTGCTGGTCCAGCTACACTCAAGACGATGATGCACATGTTATCAGACGAGTTGGATAGAGGAGCCATGTCAGTGTAACCAAATAAAACAAAGGCAAGAGTTCACTTTCAACAAGATGTCACCATTGAGCATGCAGACACCATCACGTGCGATTAATATTGGCATCAGTTTGCCACCATCGATCATTACAAGGATGTCAAAGAGTTGGTCTTCCCATAACTGTCTGATTCTTAGTGATAGCATGAATGGCTTACTCAAGCCTATTTTGTCTTACATGGGTACATGTGCATATTGTAATGTGACATCTTGTAAAAGTAAAAGACCGAGTGTCGATAGTTGAATGTAGTAGCCATGTAGTAGGTGAAGGGTCATAAGGGTACTTGAAGAGTCACATAGGGGAACGTCAAGGGTCACCCTACCATTTTCTATTTATAGAACTTGATAACTCATTGTAAAGGATTTTGGTTAGCCAAGCTTCCAATAGGAGTATCTTAGAGAAAGCTTGGAGATTATTGTAATGAGCCTTGGCTTCTCCACAGTGCAGAGCTAGTACATCTCTCTGGAGGAGCAGGTGGGAGTGAGTATAACATTCTGTTGTCGGGACTAGTGGTTGGTGATGGTTGTACTGTATGATTGGAACTTTCACTTGTTAATATAATAGAGCCATCATGTTTCATGCATGTGTTGTTATTGTATTTTAGTTATCTTAGTTACTCTAATGATATATGTATCTATTTTCTTACGCATGTATGTATAGACTCTTTCTATATATGTATTTATGAATCTTACTAAGATGTGTTGTTGGTTTAACCATCACTTTGGATTGTTGGTTCACCTTTCTTCCATCTTGTGATGCATATTCACTTGTGTGTTCCTTTCCAAGCTATGTGTTTCCATAGGTTTCCAAGAGGTGCACTCACTCCACTTTCTATGTGTTAGAACCATTCATGCACCTTCCTTGGCTTGTTGCACGTGTCACACTCTTTCTACCAACAAGGACATCCTTACCTCTACGTGCATCCCCGGACAGGGTGATACCATATGATCCACTAATGGGACTCCTACACCAAAAGGTCTAAGGTCTAGTTGCGACTTCTTACCGGGGAGATCCCCCAACATGTTGTCGGGTCCATCACCATCAACAGAGTGCAAGAAAAAATTTTGGTGGGTGTTGTAGCAACTACAATAGAGTCCTCGTGGACCTTCTCCCTCCTCTTAAGGTGTTTTTCTCTCTTCCTATAACATTTTTTCTTCATGCTATAACAACTATGTTCTTTCTTGTAGCAGTTTTGTTCTTTCCTGTAGTAGTTCTATTCTATCTTGTAGCAGCTGTTGGGCCTCCAAAATGTCATTAAAATGGCATCAAATTTACCTTTTATTTCCACCATTTCACTCACATTTTGCAACTCCATAACCATATAATCTTTCATTAGCCACCATTTTCATAAATATATGGGTTAGGATCCTTATTTACCAAAGTTATTTATTTTATGTGTTTAAAGTGAATTTATGATTAAAAGCTAGGAAATTAACATTGTTTCATGTATCTGTATATGTGGCTTGAGTTTCATGACATGTGTAGGTTATTTGGAAGCTTCCAAAGTACCCTTATGTGGCCTCCAATGCTCAAATTCGAATTCCCTTCAAAGGAGATTTGGATAAAGGTCAAAGAAGGATATGTGTCCTATTTGGATTGTGGCTTTATGAGGTGTCTCATCATTTATTATTTGGATTAGAACTTTATGAGACACCTAGGGGATATGTGTCTCATTATGAACTATTTGGTTGTAACTATATGAGATTTTAGTGGATCCTCATTAAATAGGGTAGCTTCTCATGTTTTTGTATAAATAGGAGAGCCTTTTCCTTTGAAGGCATGGGTAAAGTTGGAGAAATGCTCACGTTTTTAATAGAGAGTTTGGAGCTTATACTTGGAGATTTGAAGATTTAGTTGCTTGCATATGGAGCTTCTTCACTGGCCATCCTCATACACCATTGGAATGGCCATCTAATGATTGTGAGATTTAATTGTTTTTATAGATTAAAATTCATTTGCTTTCTTAATATTAGTTTTAGAATCACTGTGTAATCTTTGGTTTTCTAAAAACATTTCAATAGGGAATATTTATGTATTTTCTAATTGGATTAAGTTTGAGGCAATGGCTCATAGTTATTTAGTTTCCTTTCATGTTTTGTTATTTGCTTTCTTAGATCAAACTATCAATTCATTGTATAATTGAATAAAGGATCAGGCCAAGAAGGTGACTTCAAATTGGGTGATTGAATGTTCAACCTATGCAATCATTAAGATTTAATTTTTCATACTTTTATATTTGCTTTTAAGATCCTCATTTAATTGCATTAACTAATATTCCTAAATATCATTCTAAGAAATTTATTTAATCATATTTCAAGATTGAATCGTTGAATATTTGATACATGCAATTACTGAGTTATTTTCTACACACTTTACTTGCTTTTATAGGACATTAGAAGTTAAAGTATAAATAGTTGCTTACACATCATCTCAAGAAGGTAACACTTCATAATTGAATGATGGAGTAACTAAGAATACATTAGTTGTTTTTTATTTCATAGGTTAGTTGAATCTCATTTTCATTATTTGATTTCATAGATTAGATGAATTGGTTTTCATTATTTTGTAGTTAGATTGATCTAAACTAAAAGACAATTTCTAGCACATACAATGCACGCATGCTTCACAAGTTTACAAAACCCTCAGGTTGATAAATTAAATGACAGGCAATCACTTTGCCCCAACATTTTGTCATCGTTGCCAGGTAAGTGTGCATAAGAACTAACTTTCGGTTTAGAGTGTATTTTATTTTTTTTTGTTTTTACTAACCATTTACGGACAAAGGATCTAGAATGCAGCCTAAAGACTACATTGAGGAATGGTATCAAGAAGCGGTTACGCCACAATATTCATCAATTCTTCAAGAGATCCTTGTAGCAAATCTAAAGGTTAAAATGATTTCTCATGTCCTCATGCACAATCAGTTAAATTTTGCAAATTTTGATATGAACAATTTAGAAAGTTTAATCCGTAAATGGCTCCATTGGAAACATTCTTATACTTAAAAATTAAAAAAAAAAATCTTTCAAGTAGGATAAACTAGGAAATAAAATCAAGCTTGATTGCATTTTTTTTTCGAGTTCCTGATTGCATTTTTTTATTTTTTATTTTTTAGACTCTAAAATCTTCTAGAATTTTATTTATTTTCTTGCATTTCTTCATTAACCTCACAAAAATATTTTCAATAAAAAAAAATCATGTTTTGATTCTAAAAAAAAAAAAAAACAATCATGTTAGTTTTTCAATAAAAAAAATAACAAAAAAAAAATTCTTCATGTTTTTGAATAAGGGAAATGTAGAATTTTTAATAAAAATTATCAATTGATAATTGGCTCTAATGCGACCTGCAAAGAAGAAAAAGATTGTTAGATTGGAATCCAAAATTAAAAAATCCATCATAATAAAAAAATAAAAAAATAAATCATGCTTGAAGAAGCTATGGTTTGTGCAACATAGTTCAAAAACAATTCTAAATTCTAATATTTTTTGCATGAGTTTTGAACTATATCATACGAGCTAGCTGGTCTGGTCGTTCACACCAAAGAGGAGTTGAATTAGATTGGTAGGGTGGTTTTGTTCTGATCTAACTGATTTGGTAGGTTAGCTGACCAGATTAACTGGTTATGGTTTGTAGTGACCTTCAAAATGATGTGTCCTATTTATGTTTTTGCTATTTGAATAAGCTTTTGCAAATTAGCTATGGAACGCAACCTATTCTGCAGCTAACTGTGTGTTTTGTAGCTACTTCCATGGTTTAGCAGGTTACAGGTGTTAAACGAAGAAACCGGCCACATGGGCATCTCTAAAATTGTTTGGACATGGATTCTATCTTAGTCACCCAGCCCAAATCGATAAAAAAAGCCAGCTCAAGACCACAGTCAAAGCCTTGTTTTCAAGTTCCAGTAAATTCGCTTTGAAGCCTTAGTTGCCTACCATTAATCATTTCTATAAAAATTCATAATTTCAGAAATAAGAATCGAAGCTACCATAATCTGTTTGAAGAATAATAGTCGAACCAGACACTAGGGAGAAGTTGATCAAGCTCTTCACAGTGGATCTACTAGACAGTAGTTTCGTGGCTTCCATTCATGGATTTGATGCAGTTTTTCATGTGGCCAGTCCTATCAACTTCAAAGATCCTGAGGTAAGTAACTTGGCTGCTTCTATTTTCCCAAACAAGATGTCATTCATATATATGCATCTAAGTATTAATACTTAGTGACTTGAAATGATGTCATCTAGCTGGAAGCTGACAGAATGCTAAATGTTCTGAAGGCTTGCACAGAGGTGTCTATATCCACACTTATGGAAGAAGCAGAATCAGTGCATTGATGAAATCCATTAGGTGTGTATCCCATTAGATGTGTATCTCCTTACTAGATAGATACATAACTAACGTCGAGAGCCACCCACAGCAAATCGAACCCAGAAAGCCTGAGTGCAATACTTGTAGAGGAAATGCATAACAACTGAAAAACATCATTTTTAAAACATATATTACAAGAAAACAGAGGAAAATTAGAAAAATCCAAGACATGGGTTTTTTTTAGAACAAGGTGAGTTAGATAACCTAGAAACGATTTCCTCAATTTCACAACTATTTGAGAGAAATATGAGATTATTCGGGACCTTGTTTCACTGACTGCATGAGGAAAAACAATTTTAATTAATGCATAGTTGCGGCCATATTCCGATTTCTTTGGGAAATATCTGCCTAGATCCAATTCCCATGGCTAAATTCCATCTTGAGAAAATTGGAGAAAATGATTTGAGTTTGGGTTCCCCAATCGCTTGTGCCAAGTCATCCATTGTGCGTTGGCATTGCTAATTTCCTCCATTGAAGGAGCCACCATGAGATAGAATGAGAAGGGATTTCAAGAGATCGAATAATGGTTCAGTGATATTCACTATTTGATACCTCATGTAGTTAAAAAATGAAGGAATTAATTGATAAGAAGACTGATTCTATTTCATTACAACCTCAATACACATTTGAACATAAGAAAGAACAATGATTCTCTAAAGCAACAATAATGCCTTCATGTTCTGATCATTTAAGTATCTTTGTTTCATTATCTCGACGTTGTATTTTGAAGGGGACGGTATGTGAGAGGAACCAGATATCTCATATCAAGTACTATGGAAGCTTGGATGTATCCCTTGGAAGGTTCTTGCAGGATAAATTATCTAACCAAATTTCCAGCCAGCAGATGCACATAGTCTTTGCCTTTGCTAGCGGTTTTACAACCCTTGCTTTTGTTGATTGGGTTTGATTGGGTTAATACCTTTCTGCTAAACATGTTTTTATATAAGAATGATCACGTTTCTTTGAGTCTTATAGGTACAAAAGATGAAGGCATTACAAATGAAAAATCTTATGCCATGGCACAACCAAAGAAGATTGACAAGATTTTAGCTACAGAAACTATGCACATTCTGCAGCTGAACAATGATTCTACAGCTAATCAACGATTCTATAGCTAATCAACAATCTGTAGCTATGAATTTAACTCAATGACTTATTTTTTAAACAATGCATTATAGCCATTTTATCTACTTAGATCATCTTTCTCTGTAGCATCATGTTCCCATGCCACATTTTACATGACAATTTTCACTGTTTCATAAAAATTTCAAAACAGTCTAACTTTCTCATACAACATCGGAATTTGATGATTCAAACGTCATTGGAAATATCTCTATGAGATATACAAAATGAGGAAGCTATTATCAAATTTTGAAATAGTAAAGAATGAATAAATTGCTGAAAAGAAACAATAGGTAACTTGAGGCAGTACTTTCGACACATGCATAAACTCTCTTGATTTTCTTTCATGAACTTGTTTAATAGTACCGATTCATATTTTTTATGTAAATGTATTAATAGAGAAATTGATCACCTCTCTATTTTGATAAATTTACAATCCATTGGAGAAGAAGTACTAGTTTTTTGTAGGTTCTAGGAGGAAGAACAAATGACCATAAGAAAATAGTGTCTCTCAAAGACCACATTTATTTCACAAGAAAATAATCAAAGTAGCAACAGAGATGAAAAATCAATGCATGAGCACATGCTAAAGCATATCAGATCCAACAATTGCAAGCCTTTTAGATGCCAGTGTTTCCATTACATCCATACTCCTTCAGTCAATAAAACCTTCATCTCATTTCCTTTGCAGTCGCATTGCATTTCACTTAGTCAGTCAATAAAATTCTCATCTCATTTTCCTTCACTGCTCATTTTTATTCATAGAAACTATATTTTCCTACCATTCTTTCACTAACTCATAACCCATTTTCATAAAGACATTCAGCTCACTTACATGTTGATTTGTCCTTTTACTTTCCATTCACTTGTCATTTTCCTTTCCGTTAAATAAACCTTGATCCACTGCAAAATTTTCCATTCATAGTCCTTCAAAATCATTGTTTCATGCTCATGTTAGATGATGGAGGATTCCTTAAGGCCTTCCTTCTAACAAGCCTTGGCCTATCGACATTGACACATTATCTAGGTCCAAGGCTAGAGTCCTCATTAATACCTTGAGGCTTGTATGCCTTAACAACAAGCTCTCTCGCCAACAATCATGGGAAGACATCAATGTCCCTTGATCATTGGATCTTGCAAGTGGGTCAACATCAGCTCATTTATTCACCCTTCGCAAGATGTACTTAGGTACCTTAGCACTCGTTGACATTAATGGTGAGTTTGCCTGGCATTGGTTAACGACATTCATCAATGGTCAGTAATCCAATGACCTCTCTTCATGCTTGACACCGACACATTTATTCACATTACTAGAGTTGTACCATCTATTTTATAGCTTTTGAAGACTATATCATTTGAGCATCTTGCAACTGATACAACAGATTTAGTAGTAGAAATAAAGAATCCACTTCACAACCTCATCCACCATTTATGCAACCAAGAAGCAGATGAATTCTACATTTCATTCCATGATCCAGAAGCAGCCACACTCTTCAATTTCCATAACTCATGCACATTGAAGGTAAGTGAAGGTATGTGGTTTTCTAATTTTTAGTCATGCAATTTCTTAAAATACTAAAATTGTAACTTTGGGAAATTCCTCACTTCTTCTTTCACATTGTCATATCTTTAGTTGGGGGGAAGGGACATCATTTCATATTCATACATCACACACCATCACAGATTTTCATTTCATCCTAACATACTTGTCCTAATCAATTATGATTGCATTATGGTTCAAAACGTTATATGATTTGAAAATAATGCCTAAATTATGAGCACACTATATGGCTGATTTTAAAGATACATTCTTAAATATTTTCAATGAATCTTGCTGCAACAAAAAGAAACAAAGTATTGAAACACAAGAACCAATACCAATTTGAATTTGGTTGAAACACAAGAACCAACCAAACATGTTGCAATTCAATGTATGACAAGGAATACTTTGCAAAAATAAGTAAAATTGTCTAATGCAACCTTTAAGGACATATGGTATAAGCCAAGCTCATTCAAAATCAAAGACGTTGTGAGCAAATCAAAAGAATTAATGCAATATTTGCATGAGGACATGCAATTACTCTAGTTGGGGGGTATGTGGGCCTCCAAAATGTCTTGAAAATGACATCCACTTTCACCTTTATCGCCACCATTTCACTCACATGTTGCAACTCCATATCCATATAATCTTTCACTAGCCACCATTTTCATAAATATATGGGTCACGATCCTTATTTACAAAAGTTCTTTATTTTATGTGTTTAAAGTGAATTTATGATTAAAAACTAGGAAATTAACATGGTTTCATGTATCTATATATGTGGCTTGAGTTTCATGACATGTGTAGGTTATTTGGAAGCTTCCAAAACACCCTTATGTGGCCTCCAATGCTCAAATTCGAATTCCCTTCAAAGGAGATTTGGATAAAGATAAAAGAATGATATGTGTCCTATTTGGATTGTAACTCTATGAGGTGTCTCATCATTTCTTATTTGGATTAGAACTCTATGAGACACTCAAGAAATATGTGCTCATTATGAGCTATTTGGTTGTAACTATATGAGATTTTAGTGAATCCTCATTAAATAGGGTAGCTTCTTATGTTTTTGTGTAAATAGGAGAGCCTTTTCCTTTGAAGGCATGTGTAAAGTTGGAAAAATGCTCATGTTCTTAATAGAGAATTTGGAGCTTATACTTGGAGATTTGAAGATTTAGTTTTTCTTGCATATGGATCTTCTTCACTTGCCATCCTCATACACCATTGGACTGGCCGTCTAATGATTGTGAGATTTAATTGCTTTTATAGATTAAAGTTCATTTGCTTTCTTAGTATTAGTTTTTGAATGACTGTGTAATCTTTGCTTTTCTAAAAACATTTCAATAAGGAATATTTATGTATTTTCTAATTGGATTAAGTTTGAGGCAAGGGCTCATAGTTATTTAGTTTCCTTTCATGTTCTGTTATTTACTTTCTTAGATCAAACTATCAATTCATTGTATAATTGAATAAAGGATCAGGCCAAGAAGGTGACTTCAAATTGGGTGATTTAATGTTCAACCTATTCAATCATTGAGCTTTAATTTTTCATGCTTTTATATTTGCTTTTAAGATCCTCATTTAATTGCATTAATTGATATTCCTAAAGATCATTCTAAGAAATTTATTTAATCATATTTTAAGACTGAATGGTTGAATATTTGATATATGCCATTACTGAGTTATTTTCTGCACACTTTACTTGCTTTTCTAGGACATTAGAAGTTAAAGTATAAATAGTTGCTTACACATCATCTCAAGAAGGTAACACTTCATAATTGAATGATGGAGTAACTAAGCATACATTAGTTTTTTATTTTTTATTTCATAGGTTAGTTGAATCTCATTTTCAGTATTTGATTTCATAGATTAGATGAACTAGTTTTCATTATTTTGTAGTTAGATTGATCTAAACTGAAAGACAATTTCTAGCACATACAGTGCACGCATGCTACACAAGTTTATGGAACCCCTAGGTTGGCAAATTAAATGACAGGCAATCACTTTGCCCCAACAACAGCTTTGCTTTTCCTCGAGTTGCTTGGTTGTGACTTCCCTAATGATTGGCATTCTCTTAGGTGTCAAAGGCTACATTCCTTTGCTTTATGGGAGGTGGCCTCCTCAATTTTCCCTTATCCTTGTCCCAATTATTTTTATCAATGGCTAACTAATTCATTAGTTGAGGCTTCCCTTGTTTTATTTTGGTGCTCTTTCTTCTTTTAAAGTATAAGGGACCTTTCCTAGGTTTCCTTATCTTGGGTTTGACAATTGTGTTAAGGGTTTCCAGAGTAGCAACCACCTCTTGTTTTGTACTCCCCTCTGAGAGGCTTATTTTGTTGCCTTTTTATTCCCTTCATCTGAAGCCCAGAGGGCTCTCTAGGGGTCCCTTCTTCTAATTTTTTTCCCCTCTTCCTTCCTTCCCCTTTTCACCAAATTCTCCTTCAACCTCTTCTTCCTTCTTTGTGGTATCTTCCTCTTGTTAGTCAACCTCTCCTTCTTCTTCTTGATTACCTCCAACACTATATTTCGTGGTCTCTTCATGTGATGTTACGTTTTGACCTTATGTCTCAATGAAGGCTTCCCTATCCATGTCCACACAATCAGTCAACAACACAGGGCTTTTGAGGTGTCTTAAGGAATTCATAAAAATGAGCCTTATGAGGCAATGATGGGCAATGTACGGGTGCTTCCCTTCACTTATCCTCTAGCTCATTTGAATGGTGTACTAAAGGAGGAAATATGGAACACTTATCTTGTTTGGAATGGGAAATTCTTTTTGAAACCTTAGCTCATATAACAACCTAAATTGATAGGCATATACAACATCAACCTCCCTTCAAAATGTATGTACTTGAGGATGTTATAGGACACTTCATCCCAAAGGTAAGGTAAGCTCTCCCTTCTTACTCCATTTTTGTCTTCAACGAGCTTTCCTTTAGGGAGGAAAAAAATTCTCTTATCTGTGATAGCTTATGTTCTATCTTCCTTTCCCCATTTGACTCCTAGAGGTATCATGGTCACTCTACTAATGAGCTCTAAACTCAAATGGATGGCAAGTCCCCTTACAATACTAGTGGAATTTTGTTCTCCTTGAGAGTGACAGACCATGGAGGATATCTCTGACAAGGGCATGTTGATGGATTTTGTTGGTGTCAGTGGGTTCCCTTCTATTGAAACCTTCCCCCATGGCTCCTACTACTACTTCCTCAAGTTATTTAAAAAAGTTTTGTTATGAGCAGTCTAGGGTCTCAAGGTAGGGTAATGATGTTGGTGCATTTTTTATAGTCAGAGAGGGGAGAATCATATTTCAAGCTTCAAAAGGACTACCTCTACTACCACCATGCTTTCCTCATTTAAAAAAACAATCAAGTGTTTTCTATAGGATGCCTATACAAGCAAAATTTGACTTAATAATTGCATGGAAGGTGAAGAGAAAATATGCCACTTACCCCTCTTTGTATGATTTCGTTATGATTTTGGGGGTTTGGAGGAACATTCTTATTGATTCAGACACTCTTTCACTTCTCGACTTGATCATGTAGCACCTCGTTTGAAATCGTGTAGAAATTCTTGTAATCCTATAGTATTTGTGTCTCATCCTGTAACATCTGCTCCTTATCCTATAGCACTTGAAAATAGAATCTTAGCTCCTTTGTAGCACCCTAGGGAACCTATGGTCATAGCTATTTCAACCTTTGATTTCTTAATGGGACTTTATAATGGCTTTGGCAATGAGCAACTAAAGTTAGCCTTGTGCTTTTATTTCCTTTTGTGATAGTTCTCTCAACGTACTTAATGAGATAGCCCCTACATGTATTTATTTTTTAACCACTGGCACCACTCCTCATAGTTATCACCCTCCCACTCTAATGTTTCCACATTGCATGGAAGGGTGAGTGAATTACACCTTTACTATTCAAGGGTGGCCAAGTTTACTGGCCACCTCAAGCCATAAAAATGTATTCCTCGTTCATTAGAAACATTTTTTTGAACCAATATGCACATAAGGGAAGAGGCAAGGAGTGCCATACCTTAGAATCCCTGTGATGCAGAGATATTTTAGATGCATGCATGTTGTTAAACTAGTGATCGATTTGTTGGCTTCTAGAGGTGTTATCTTCCATGCTCTTGTTTTGTGCATTGGCCCTCATTTGATAAAAGAACATTTTGGTGATATTCCCTAATAGGTGTCTGGCTGATGAAGTATTTTTATGTAGGTTCTTCCCATATTCAATATGCTACTGCTGGAGTGGCTTAGTGACCTTGTAGCAGCCTCTCAAGAAACGGTGTCACTTCCTCATATCTCGAGGATGGCCTTGTGATGCTTAAGGATGGTGAAATATTCATTATGAAGCTACAAAAGTTCCTTGCTTATGGTTTTGTAGGGTTTTTGCAAGCTTCTATAGGATTGATTTCTTTCCTATAGTAGTCACATAGTCCCTTCCAAAACCATAACTACCTTCATGAAATTCACTCAATGAATTGGATAATTCATGGTGCCTATGAATAGGCATTTCAAACTCTGATAGTGGTGAAAATTTGTGAAGAAGGGGTGAAAATAGGGTCTTTTATGAACAAAGGAGGAGTTTTGAAAGGGAAATTGGTTAAATGGTGTGGATGAGAGGTGAAGGAAGTGTGTTGAACCTATCCTATCATTTTCGAAAGGAAAACATGAGTTTTGGTCCCTTTTCCTTGACTAATCTCAATCCTATAAAAATTATGGTCAATCTTGTAGCAGTTTAGGACAATCCTGTAGCCCTATAGGATTGAGGTAGAATTGAGTGTAGTTGCTTTCTTAATGATGGAGGGGTGTAGGGAGATGGGTGGAATGATGGATTAAATTCATGAGGCTAGCTTAGGAGATGGATAAATGGGATGTGGATCCCTTTCCTTCGATTATTTTCCTTTTGACTATGGCTGGAACCCTACAAAAGTAAATTATTCACAAAACTAGTGTAAGGGCTTTTTTACCTCTGTGTGATTCCTCCTTTTGTTTCATTTTTCTTTTTTTAAGACCTATGCACTGCCTCTAAATATGTTTTCAATTTTCAAGCCTACCCTAGGTGCCTAAGAGGAGGTTTTCACGTAGGGATCTTTTCATTTTATTATTTTTCTCTTGGGCTACCTCATGGAGGTTTTCAAACCTAGAGTTGGCCTTAAATTCCTCATGGAGGTTTTCAGATAGGCCCTTCATTTTTTCTCATTTCTTTTTACTCTTGCTTTTCCTTTCTCTTTTGTTGATGAGAGGGTGGATGAACCGAGGGTGGTGAGAATACCAATTACAATCAAATTCTTTTTTGTTGAACAAGTAAACTCCTATTTTGATAGAGGCCTTTTTTATAACTTTAAGTGGTAATCATTAACCAGTAAGGGAATTCCTTCCTCATATATTTTCATAGTTGGACAAATCCATTCTCATAATATTTTTCCACTAGATAGGGGCCCAACCACCTTGTTAGTAATTTACCTTTGAAATACTTGAATCTTGAATCATATATGAGGGCCCAATCATGCTCTTGAAAAACTAACTCCATAATAATTTTATCATGTAGATCTTCCTCTGTAGCTAGACTACCTTAGTGTGTAGGAGAGCCTCCAATTTGAACACATCCAAACCATTGAACTGAATAAACCTTTGTTGTTGTGTTGTAGTGAGTTGTAAATCCAAGTGTGCTACGATCCTCAAGGTATTGTACTTGAAATCAATGGATAATAATGTTTTCTTTCCATTTACCAACTCGAATGGGGTGAATCAAGTTTTTGTTTTCCAAGTGGTATTGTAGGCCCAAGTGGCCTCTACAATTCAGCCTTCCTAATCCATTCTATTGTTGTTGACAACCTTGGTCAAAGTGTTCTCCAAGGCTCTGTTTGTGACCTCCACTTGCCCATTTTCCTAAATAAGATGATAGGAAGTGGATTTCCCGTGTTTGATATGGTGCTACTCCATGATTTATTCAATCAAATTTGAGGTGAATTGTGCCCCTTTATAAGTGACCAACTCCCTTGCAAAACCAAACTTGTAGAAGATGTTATCCATCAAAAATTCAACCACTTTTTTCTCATTTTCTATCTTTACTGCCTTTTCTTCATCCCACTTGGTCAAGTAATTAGTGCAAACAATGTTGTACCCCTTTTTCCCTAATGGGGGGTCAATAGGCTTGATGAAGTCCATGCCCTATTTATCATATGGCTCCAGATTCACTTGAGGTTGTAGGGGCATTTCATCCATGGGTGTAGGCTTTCCCATCCTTTGGAACTCATCACATATGGTGGCGTATCTCTTTGCATCTTAGTGTAGAGTAGGTTAGTCATAACCAACTTGTAAAAAGTTCAAGGTTTTCCTTCTAGCAGTTAAATGGCACCCATGGGTCCCATCATGGTAGGTTGAGATGATGTTAAAGAACTTCTCCTCTCTTATGCATCTCCTCAAAATATGATCTGGACCGAACTTGAAGAGATTTCTCCCAATCCATGTGAAAGGGGTAGTCTTCCTGATAATCTTTCTCTTCTCCTTGGAGGATAGATTATAAGGGAATCTCGTAGTGACCAAGTAGTTGGCTATATCAGAAAACCAGGGGGATAACACCTATATGGAAAAGAGGTGTTCATCTAGAAGTTTATCATCTAGCATCTCCTCATTTGCAGGTAAGGTTAGTGTTGAAAAAAACATGCAACCACATTCTCTTTCCCTAGTTTGTCAACAATAGTTAAATCAAATTGCTACAATAGTAGCAACCATGCAATGATTCTAGCATTAACATCAAGGTTATCCACTAAGTAGTTAATGGTTGCATGGTTGGTGTCAACAAAGGTTTGATATCCAGTAATATAGTGCCTAAACTTATTCAAAGAGTGAACCACATTTCAAAGAGTGCACCACATCTAGGATTCCTTTTTTAGTGACCATATAGTTAAGTTCAACCTTAGAAAGGCTCTTAAGGATGAAATAAATAGCATAGGGAATTTTGTCTTCCACTTGTCCTAAGGTTGGTCCTATAGTTTTATCTAATGTGTCTATGTGGATATGGAAATGAAACTCCCAATTAGGGACCCTAAGAATGGGTGCAATTTTCAACTTCTTCTTCAATACTTTAGAGACCTCTTGATATCTATGTTTCCAACAAAAGTATCAATATTTAGCTAGTAATCCAAACAAGGGTGAAGCGAATTTACTAAATTCCTTAATGAAGTTTCGATAATACCTAGCCAATCTAAGGAAGCTTCTAATGTACCTTTTTGTTTTAGGGGTAGGGAGACTTTTAATGATGGAAAATTTGTTTGGGTCAATCAATATCCCTTCCTTGGATATGGAATGGCCTAAGATAGTCCTTGCATTCATAAAAAAATCACATTTCTCATGCCTTAATGAAAGATGCATCTCAATGAATTTATTTAATACTTTACATAGATTAGAAATAGCTCCTTGGAAGTCACATCCATAAGGAGTGAAATCATCCGTGTATATCTCAACAATGTTATGAACAAGGTCAACAAAGATACTCAGAAATACCCTCTGAAAGGTAGCAAGGAAATTACACAAACCAAATGGAAGGACTCTATAGGCAAAGGTTCCCCAAGCAAATTTGAATTTGGTCTTGTCATGGTCCTTAGTGTTAATCTGTATGTGGTTAGACCCTATAAATCCATCTAGGAAGGAAAATAACCTCTTCCCTGCAAGGCCTTCTAGGACTTAGACCTTACATCATTTGGTGTAAGAGTCCCATTTAATTATATGGCCTGGCTTCCATTATCTTAAAGATTTACTTTGGCTTAATAAATCAGCATTAAAGAGAAGTACACATGTTCTTTTGAATGCTCATGAGAGTGTGCCTTGTGAAATGTTCATTTGTCAATATATCAAGCTTCTACTACTGAAGGGAAGAGAAGCGAATCTCTAAAAAACTAGTAATAGCACTATTCTATAAGAGACAAATGTAGGTGACAAAGAAGAATTGCTAAACATAAAATGAAATAGTTCAAATAGATGCAATGATCATTAAATCATCAAAACACATTCTCAACAATTGTTTTACTAAATCCACAAAAATAATTCAATTTATTAAGTACATTTGAAAGCCAACATAATCACAAACATTATAAGAATGGTCTTAAAAAATCCATGATCCATGCATGAAAATGTGTTGGCTGAAACGCTTCAAGTATTAATTATAAGTTCCAATATACATAAGTACAATGAACACCGCTAGCTCCAATAGCGGAGGACTAAAGCCACTACTTGCTCCCCAAAAGTACTAACTCTATCTCTCTAATGCCATGGGGGAGAATCCAAGTTTAAAATTCCTTTACATGATTAATGAGGCTCCTTTTATAGCTATAGAAATTACCTTTCATATGCTCATGAATCTCAACCTTCCAACTTCTAATGACTCTTGGAATTCTATGAATTTTGAATCACCAAATGACATTTGGAATTGCATGTTACTTGGTCTATGAAAGGAAGAGTGAAATGGTACTTATTTGTAGCCTTGTTAAGTTCTATATAATCAACACAAATCCTCTACTTACCATTATTTTTGGGGACTATGACAAGAGGGGATACCTACTCATTTTTCTAAAATGGGGTATATGAACCCTTTATCCAACATCTTTTTCAATTCATATTTTACAATGTCCTTAAGTGTAATATTTATGCTCCTATGGGGTTGGTGCATAGATTTGCGTCCTTCCTTGATGTATATATGATGAGTAAAAATTGAGGGATGCACACCTTTTATTTCTTTATAGTCCCAAGAAAAATCATAATGATGTTGACTCAACACATTGCATAATTTCTCTTCTTACTCGGCTAAGACATAGGGCTTGATATTTAAAGTTTTGGATGGGTTTATTTACACAAAATTGACATGATCTAGATAAGATCAATAGAGAATAGATTAGTCAATGGACTTCCCTCATATTTTTCCAAGGATTCTTCCACCAATTCATCAATTGGAATGGAATTGGGAGGTTGATTCTATAAGAGATGATCAATAATGTCATCTTAATCAAGTTGATTATCTCCTACAACAATGTCTAGTGTACAAAATGGGTAGAGGGATGTGTAATAAAAGCCTTCTTCTTCCTCATCCTCTATCCATAAGGGTAAGTCATGCTCAATAGAAGGTTGAGCATGAGGATACAATATGATCCACTTTGAGAAATGTCCATTCTTGATACTCTCGTTCCTAGCCCTGAAACTAATGTAGGAATCAACAATGGCCAACTAAGGTCTCCCTAGGATGAGAGGGAAAACATTAAACCTGGTTTTGGGCTAGAGGACAAGGAAATATGTGGGGTGCTCCTAGGAGTGGATTGAGACCATCACATCCTCAATAACTCCTTTAGTTGACATTTTGGACCTGTCTGAAAACTGTAGTACTGTGGCGGTCTCCCTCAAAGATCCTTAGAGTTTGAGCTTGAGCATAATTTCCTTGGTCATCACTTTGATTGTATCCCCAATGCTAACCAAGGTATTAGGGACCATAACGCTATTAAAGTGCACATCCACTACTTGGCTACTGGGATCCAATTACTTTGGGGAGATCACCCTCCCAAGCATTAGATCAAACAACTTCCCAACAACATTGATATTGGGTGTCTTCTTCTTGGACTTTTGAAACATTCTTCTTTGATAATCTTGTTGTAAATGGGGACATCTTTGATGGATTGGAGAAGTGGTATTTTAAAACATAAGTTCTTCAATTCTTCTAGAAGTTTAACCTCTTCTAGGGTTTGTTTTTTAGGTTGGATAAAGCTTTCAAGATATGTAGGTACATTAACTTGAAGGGTACTATTGTAAATTATTTTTACACCCTTGAAAGTTACAAAATTTTTGAATTTTAGCTAGTCCACCTCTTAGCTAAATCCTCAAGCTTATATAAATTTTCTTTGGAAATCTAAATAAATAAGACAGGGAAGTTTGAAGTCATTTTTCAATCATCAAAAGCATGCATGTTTTCATCAGATCTTCTCCATTGGAAATTAATCTGAATTAGATTTCCAATGGTATATAGAACTCCCCAAATGGACTCCTGGATCAAAATATAGAAAAAGTTGAAGTTCACTCTTCAAAATCCAAAAAACAAAGGAAAAAGGTGAAGTGTTAAGTTCCAAATCCCAGCATCGAAGGTCCCGCAACAATTGGAAATTAGTGATGAGAGGTACAATGGGGCATGACATTCACATTATTGAAGAAATTTTGTATTGAAGTGTTAAATCACCGACAAATAGGCCTCCAATATTAAAGTCTCGGGAAACAGAGAAAGCAAATTATAAAGGAAATCCATTGCAAAAAAGAGCAAGGTTGGGCCTTTTCTCTCTCCTCTTAGAGGGATGTGTGGAAATCAATGATTGGATACAATAAGGTCCATGTGGAGGATGATGTCATAAATTCTGTGGTCATACGGTGGACACATGGGAGATGGATTCAACATTTTTAAGGGTCAGAAGGGGGCCAAAAAATGGGTGACACGTGTCACCACTTACAAGATGACACATGGCATTGACGTGGTGGTGATGTGGAAGGGATGATGTCAGCAATCGTATATTGGCGATCAAAGAATGAGGCTTACTTTGAATCAGAGTGAAACGTTTCATTGAAAACCTCTGGGAGAGGGGCTCTGATAAGTGGGATGGGCGTGGGCACATGAAGAATCATAGGACCAAGGGTCACATGCAAAAGGTGATCGATGATCACAATTGGAGTTTTGCAACTTGTGAAACATTAAAAGTTATGATTGTGAATTATCGGGAAAAGGAGCTTTGATATGAAGGCTTAACTGCGGTCACGTGAAGAGCCAAAGGACCAAGGCTAAACACGGAAGGTGATCAACAATCACAAATCATAGAGGGTGCAACCAAGTGATATACTATAAAATCATCGATTATGAAGTCTCAATATTATAAAGGGCCAAGCGCATATTATGTGATCCCATGTAGCTTAATATTTCTAAAGAATCAGCCCCCTTTTCCACTAAGTCCCCAAGTATTATTTCAAAGGACTATCATAATGCTATACTTTGAAGAATCTACCCCCTTTTCCAGCCAAAGGGCTTAAGCCCGATAAAGGTTTTAGTCCTGGGTCCCCCAGACTTGATTATATAGTTTCTACCGAAGGCTTGAGGGCTAAGGCTTATAGATAAATTATCATAATTCATTTCGGAACCCCCATTTTTTTCCAAAGTTTAACAAAGAGGGGGGGATCTGAAAAGTAGTTTTGATCAATCCATCTTTGTATATGTGGTAATCTGTGATGAATTTTGCACCACCCCCCCTGACTTGAAACCACATATCGCTAAGTGGTTCCCCTGAAATCCACTTGTGGTTTAGACTTCTGAACATTATGATGGAGTGCTTTAAAATTAATCAAAGGGGCCTTGTTGTTCATAAAATTTCTTTTGCATTTTCATGATTCTACATAGGATTTCCTATTTGGTGTGAGGGCAAGTCCCAGTGACAAACAATTCTTCGGTAAATTTTTACGAAGAAAACATCTTAAAAGTTCTTGGAAAATCCATTCCAGATCATTGATTTTAAAGCACAAAATCATTGGCAATTAAAGGATAGAGGACAATTGGGAGGTTTTGAAGAGACAACTATGAAACTGCCCTAGATTTCCAGACAAGAGAATCAATCTCTCACAGAATTTTTGAGAAATAGTTTCCTATTTCAGATTTGAGAGAAAAGCATCAACATAATTCCAAATCTCAAGCAGAAAAAGGAGCAGTCAAAGAATACATTTCCCAAATTGGAGGTTGAATATTTTCTAGCAATTCCAAATTTCCTATAGAATATCCAGACATTGTTTTATTTTTAGTGTATTGTTTAGGATTTTATTCCATATTGTAATAGTATAGGAGAGATTTATTCTATATATTGTTTCATTTGTAATGTTCAAATGGTGGGGTTTTGATGAAAAAACCCTGTCACTATTGTAATTTTTTTTTTTTTTTTTAAATCCTAATTGAAGTATTCTAGCTCCAGTTACTGACATAAATTATGTTTCCTGTATGTTTTTCTTGTGCTTTCATATCTTATTTCTGCACATGTTCAAAGTACTATAGAAGCTCTAGGTAAGAATAGATTGAGTGTCAATATATATTAAATCCTCTACAAAGTTATAATAATTTAAAAATATTAATTAACGAGAATGTTTGTCTTGGTTAATTCCTCTACATCTGTTGATTCTTGCCATCTGTCATCTCTTGAATGCATTTTCTTTTGCCATAGAAATCTTCTACACATATCAATTTTATCTGGTTGATTAAGTATAATTCAATATGATTTCATAATTATCATGAATTCCCTTATATTATTCTCTCAAATACTCTAAAAATATTGTTTTTCTATCAAATTGGATGTTGTCACTTTGACCAAGGACTCTGTAAGAGAGGGATTTATTCATAAACAAAGATTGGACAAACATTAGAAATAAATCATAAATCTGGTCATTGTACTTCATAAGCTATTGTCTAGTGACAGTGAAAAACGTTAAACAAAGCCCTGTAACAATTGAGTGAGCCCCCTCTAGTTCAAGGGCTAGTTTGAACCTAAAGACTGGCCGAGTTGGTTTCTCAGCGTAGTTTTTGCTGCAAAGAGCTGCCTATGAGAAATAGATACAACATTTGGCGCCGTTGTTGGAGAATGAAGTGATGAAGAAAATTTTCCCTGGATCATGATCATGATTAGATCTACTCTTTGTTGGTGAAAGAGACTAGATAGTTGATAGTGGTTGCATTGCTTTCACTTAGTGACTCCACTTTGTCATATGTTGATTCCACTGGTTTTTGGATTCTACTGGTTCAAAATGATAAGTGCATCTTTGTCTATGATAAGAACATGTAGCTCCATGTTTTTCTTATTCATAGCAATGGTAGCATTCAATAGTGTATTTCTCTTCCTCTCTACTGTGATCAGAAAATTCATAAGCTTATGGAAGATGCAACTTTCCAAGTTCACATGTAAGTATCTGTTTCATGTGGAGTTTGAGTTTTATATTGTAAATATCTTTTAAGTTTTTAGCTGCTGGCAAAGTGGTATGTCATCAAATCCACTCCTTGGTTGGTTACACTGGAAATTTAATTACACCTAACAGTGTAGATTTTCAACTCAGTTAGATAAGAGGTGTGTGGAATTGAATTAGTTATTTTTAGATTTAGTGTGCATTAGATTAGCGAGTTTGCAGTTTATTGATTAATGTAGTAGATCAACAGTTGTTTTAGCTTGTGTTTCAAGTTTGCAGTGTGAAGTTTAGGTTGGTTGAGTGCAACGACTTGCAGGGGATCGAAAGGAGTAAATTTATTGCTTATTCACTAATTAACTCCATAGCCCAATGAATTAGACATTGTTGTGCTTATTTCCACTTGCAGTGTGAGCTATTTTACTTCAGTAGTTTTCCAATTTTTAGATTTCAGTGTGAAATAGTCTCTAGATTAGTGCGGGTAGTATGGTTTTAGATTTGTAGATTACAGGTTTATGAACTGACTCCAAGCCCAACATATTCAAGGCAGTTAGTCTACTAGGTTCTCTACATCCCATGAGGGGAATTAGTCCTTAGTTGCAGTTGATGTTGTAACTTATTTTGACACCCTTGAAAGTAACATAAATTTTGAATTTTAGCTAGTCTACCTCCTAGCTAAATCCTCAAGTTTATATAATTTTTCTTTGGAAATATAAATAAATAAGATAGGGAAGTTTGAAGTTTGAAGATAAGAGGAGTTTTAAGGGATGAAAATGGAAGTATTCTTTTCATCTTCCATTGCCATTTAGGAAGAGCGACTAATAATATGGTGGAATTAATGGCTCTGGAGCAATGTTTAGATTTCCTGGAGCAGGGTAACAGCCAAAATGTGATTGTCGAAGCTGATTCTGAGTTAATCATTAACTCGGTCAAGAGAATCAGCTGGGGCATGATGACGGAAAAAGTTTCAAAAAATTGGAGGCTTATCCAGGTCTTTCAATGGATTCAGCTTCACCTCCAGTGCCTTCGAACAGTCAGTTTTAACCGTGTGTGAAGAACGGCCAATAAATTGGTAGATATTCTGGCCAATCAAGGAGTGATTTGTACAGAAAGAAAGGTCGCGATGGGTTGGCAAGAATTGCCTCAGAACAGATTAAAGGTGATTTGTCATCACTAGGCAGATGAAGACAGGATGGTGTTTCGGAATAGAGCCATGGAGGCGGGGTGTAGATGACTTGGATTCATTATGTAATGCTGTTTTTTTCACAGTCTAGTCTTTTGTGGGATGCAAGCCACTATCGGCCTTCACAACCCAGGTAAGTACAATTACAGAGGCTGCAGGTGGAAGCAGCTCGGCAAACTCTGGTTATTGGATGGTTGGCCGGATGGATGGAGTATCATCCTGCTTTGGTTTAGGTACAGGTGTAGAGGAGATGCTGCTAGGTGCCAGAATCCAGGATTTCTCAGCAGCCTTGATACCCCTGGTCTTCCTTTTATGGACGCAATATAGCTCTTGGGGTGGTATATTAGTTATCGCAGGCCCTTCAAATAAGAAGTGGTTTTTCTGAAATGGGAGCGATTCCATTCAACAAGCTACACATGGCCAAGGAGAGAGTTTGAATATTGCCCTCATCGTGCGCTAAGGTTCGGTGCTTTAGACCCGTGCGATATGATCCTCAGCCGTTGGATTAAGCAAGGTGGATCTACGGTCAGGAACGAACGAGCATTTAGGTGGGTCCGGGTGGGTAAGCATTATTTTTCTAAGTACTGTGAAATCTTCCACTGTCGTTGGATCAGGCAAGGAGATTTGATGGTTGAGATTAAGGATGCAAGTCTAGATGATGGCGAGAATCGTTGATGTAATATATTCATGGTAGGATGCAAGATGTTCTTGGCGGGAATCATTGATTATCACACATTCTACAGGTTAGTGGGTTTGTGGGTTATTCGGACCCGAAATCCTTTTTCCTCTTTGGGTCTAACTCTTTATTTAAAGTGTATGCTTGTTGACGGCCCAATTTGATTCTCGTTAGCTGGTATTTTGTGGGTAGACCGTACAACCTCAGCAATGTCTATCTTTTGAGGGTTTTGAGGTTTTTTTGTAAGGGTCGGGGTTTTTGCCTTCATCTCGATGCCCTTGGCAGTAAGAGAATGGTTTCTCCTTGGTCTACAGTTCCTCATGGGTTGTTGTATTTTATGTAATTTATTTTCCGATTTAATGAAATAGAAGGTACGACTCTTGCTTCAGCAAAAAAAAAAGCAAAAAAAACAAAAAAAAAGTTATTTTTCAAGCAACATAAGGACTCAGAGCTTCATTGGGCCTTCTCCATTGGAAATTACTATGAATTATATTTCCAATGGTATATAGAACTCCCCAAATGGACTCATGGATTAAAATATAGAACAAGTTGAAGTTCACTCTTCAAAATCAAGAGAAAAATGAAAAAGGTTAAGTGTTGAGTCTCGGATCCCAGTGATCGGAGGTCCCCCAACAATCGACAATCAGTGATCAGAGTTCTAAAGGGGCATCACATATCATATTATTGGAGAAATATTGCGCTGAAGAGTTAAATCATCGGAAATAGGCCTGCAGTGTTAAAGTCCTGGGAAACACCGAAAGTGAATTATAAAGGAAATTCATTGCAAAACAGAGAAAGGTTTGGCCTGTTCTCTCTCCTCCCAAAGGGACGTGTGGCATTCAGTGATTGGATCTGATAAGGGCCACATGGAGGATGATTTCAGTAATGACGTGGCCGTACGGTGGTCACATGGGAGGTGGATTCGGCATTTTCAAGGGTCAAAAGGGGCCAAAAATGGATCACATGTGTCACCACTCACAAGCTAACATGTGGCAGTGACGTGGTGGTGATGTGGCAGTGATGATGTCAGTAATCACATATCAGCGATCAAAGGTTGATGCTTATTTTGCATTGGAGTGAAACCTCTAATTGAAAACCACCTGAGGAGGGGCTCTGATAAGAGGGTTGGACATGGGAACATGAAGAGTCATAGGACCAAGGGCCACATGCAAAAGTTAATCAATGATCACAATCAACATTTTGCAACTTGTGACACTTTAAAAGTTCTGATTGCAAATTGTCGGGAAAAGTAGCTCTGATATGAGGGATTAATTGCGGTCACGTGAAGAGCTAAAGGTCTAGGGATAAACATGAAAGGTGATCGACAATCACAAGTCTTGGAAGGTGCAACCAGGTGCTACATTATAAAATTTCCAATTGTGAAGTCCTGATATTATAAAGGCCTAAGTGCATATTATGTCGTCCCATGCAGCTTAATATTTCTAAAGTATCGGACCCCTTTTCTAGCTAAAGGGCTTAAGCCCTAAAAAGGTTTTGGTTCGGGGTCTGATGGCCCTGATTATATAGTTTCTACCCAAGCCCCGGGGGGCTAAGGCTCATAGATCAATGAATATAATTCATTTCATACCCCCCATGTTTCCAAAAGTTTAACAAAGAGGGGGAGGGTTTCGAAAAGTAGTTTTGATGAAACCATCTTCGTATATGTGGCAATATGTGATGAATTTTGCAACCCCCAACTTGAAACCACATACCACCAAGGGGTCCCTCGAAATCCACTTGTGGTTTTGGTTTCTAAATATTAAGATGGATTGTTTCAAAATTAATCAAAGGGGCCCTATCATTCACAAAATTTCTTCTACATTTTCATGATTCTTCATAGGATTTCCTATTTGGTGTGATGGTAACTCCTAGTGATAAATGTTAGAAAATTATATATTACAGAGCAATGGAACACATAGAATATTGCATAAATGTAAATACAGAAAACAAATAAAACCAGAGAGACACAGATATATGTGGTTCACCCAGTTTGGGCTACATCCACCCCGAACAACCAATCCTTCCTTCTATTATCTAGCAAAATGAAGAGACACAACCTACAACAAATCCACTGTAATATTCTTTGTTTTCTCCCACAGTCTCACCCTCTCTGTTTCTCACTATGAGAATACACATCTATTACACAGCCTCAAATACAATTCCCTCATACAAAGAGAGGGGTTGCCTTCTAGGGCAAAAAATCCTAAACTAAACATAAGTTCTATTGTCAGATCATCTGCCTAATGAACGGACCCAATTGACTAGAAATTACTATACTTTTACAAGGCAATTTTACATCTGTTTTTAGCTTGGGGGCGCTGCCCCTGGAACCCCTGTTGGGGGACTGTTGGCCCTCAGACCCCTCACAGGGGGGGACAAGTCCCCTCCGCACCCTCCTGCATGGAGGGGTGCACAAACTTCCTGGGGTATACATCTGGTTGAAACAAAGACCTCTAAACAATCATGCTCCACACTCAACAATCTCCAACTTGGAGAATGATTGTAGCAACTCCACTGCTGCTTCATTTGCTGGATAATGACTCCTCTTTGGACTTGGCTATTTCTCATCTTCGTCATCATCCTTGAAGACCAATTGAAACTGAGCATATTCTTAGTTTCTCCCTGGTTAGAACTTTTGTTAGCATATCTGCAGGATTCTGGCTAGCGTGTATATTTTGCAGCTTCAACTCTCCATCTTCCAACACTGATCGTATGAAATGGTACTTGAGCTGTATGTGTTTAGTCTTGGAATGAAATGTTGAGTTCTTTGCAAGATGAATGGCACTTTGGCTATCACTGTATAACGTACCCATATCATGCTTCTTACCCAATTCACCCATAAACCTTTGTAACCAAATCATTTCTTTACTAGCCTCTGTAGCAGCAACATACTCTGCTTTTGTTGTTGAAAGTGCAACAACACTTTGGATTTTT
>APFE031333608.1:0-13626 GCA_000404065.3 Pinus taeda
AAGACAGCTTGAGTGGTCGCGCCCCTGCCCTGAGTGGTCGCGCCCCTGCTCTGAGTGGTCGCGCCCCTTTTGCAGGAGGCATTTGGAGGCCTTCTTGGTGTCAGAATCAGGCGCAGGATAGCTCGTTGGAAATATATTTGAGTCTACTTTCCAACCCAAGTGGAAATTTTCAATTTGGATTTGATTTGACCTATAAAAAATCAAATCTCGCAAGACTGGTCAAAAAGTACCAAATGAGGCTGCCTGAAAGAAGAGTGCTGTTGCAGTCAACTTTTGAATGCCTTCCTCAACCAAAAATTGAGCTCATGATAGCGCATTGGAAATATTTCTTTGTCTAGTTATCATTGTACCCATAAATCAAATCATTTGGCCAACCAAGCTAGGAGAAACCTTGATTTTCCCAAGGTCGCTTCAGAGGTGTCTTTGATTCTCCTGAGGCAACATTATTCTTGACATTTCTCTCAAACCATGACACCTTTGTAAAAAGTGAAGGAGGTTTTTCTTCTTTGGCATGTTGTGGACAAAAACCTCTCTTAGTTTCCCAAAATTCATCTTTTATTTCTCTGGAACATTATTTGAGTGCGTCTTGTCCCTATGTGTGAAACAAGGAATTCTGTCGAAATGAAGCGAGATGAAGGGGATAGGGGGCTTCTAAATTCTTGGGGAAATTTGTGGGAGTGGGGAGGAATGTTAGGAAGCAGGGGAAAGTGGAATCTCAGAGATTGAGTGAGGGGAAGGGATCCAAAAGGGAAAAACACAAGCCCAACCTAGAAAATTGCCAAGTTGTAGCTAGAAACTAGGGTTTGTGCAAAAATGAGGAATTTGGCGGATCTAAGGGATGGGAAGTGTTTGATAAGGTACATGAAGGATAGGGGAAGGTGTATGAACATCAGGAAACAAGTTTTTCCGATGATTTGACCATCCGAGAGAAAATGGCTTCAAAACCCTAGGAGAGGGAAATGACCTTGCCTGGGCACAACTGAAGCATGAATAAGGTATAAAATGACTCATTAGACACTGACATGATAATGAAAACCCTATGAATGATGATAGACTCAGCTGAATAGTGACATATATTGGCATTTAGGCAACTTTAGAAGGAGTTAAAGCAAACCCTAGACCTAATGCCTAGTGACCAAATTTTGCTTGAAGACTCACTGAAATGACAAAATTTGACCTTGACACATCAAAATCACTTTGTAAGAGCATATTTGATCACTGTAGGAAGGCTGGAAAGACTGACACTAACGGTACTGACCATCAATACCTTTAAAGCTCGTTACCAGGTTTGGTCATAATTGTCTTGAACCGGCGCTGCGTTATTAGACTCAGCAATCCAATCCACCAGCAGACTCGGCAATCCACAGCAGTTGGACAGCAGTCCACCACGCACAGTAATCCACACGCAGGTAATCTCAGCACGTCCAACACGCAGACTCCAGGACGCCACGCACAGCAATCAACAACACCTCCAACATGCTCTAATACCACTTGTTGGAGGTCAGATGCACAGCTAAATTAAATCAAAAGACACAGCAGATAAATCAAGCACATCAAGACACAGGAATTAACGTGGTTCACCCAACCAATCTGGGCTACATCCACACAACATAGGCATCGGCAATCTTATTAATCAAACAGGAGATTACATAATTAAATCCTCACAAAATTCTCACCCTCATAGCAAACAATCCGAGTGGTTGCCTGTTATATCTGTTATATAGTAAAGAGGATCTAACTGCCTCATAAATCCTCTCAACTCAAATTTAGGATGCATTAACTTCCTCCCAACAAACTAGAGTTATTCTAGCAACAAAATTTCTATTGTTGCACCTACTGAGATTTTTGCCTACTTTACTCAAAATAGAAAATCTCAACATGTACGATGAATCTATTTATAAATTTTGAAGAGCTATTCTATTTATATATATTTTAAATAATCATCTGTAATTTTATGGAAAAAAATTTCATCAAATTTTAACAAGAAGACAAAAATATCTAATAAATAAATTACTTCATTTTTCCTAATTAAAATTATGTATTTATAAATTATCTCTAAGAAAAAGACTAGGGAATACTCCATAGTTTTCAATTCAATGAATTCCATAGGACTATTTTAAATAAGAATGAGATATAAGCAAATTCAAGTTCAAAAGGGGAGAAGTTTTTAAAATAATGTTTCGACAAATACATTTATATTATTTTCCATAAAATTATTTAACATGTATTGAAATAATAATAATAATAATAATATTTATGAGTTTTGAATAGATATGATGAAGTGCTTTGTTAAAATATTCTAGATATCAAATTACTGATTCAATTCTTTATCTTATTTAAGTGTTATTCTTAAATATAATTATAATGTAATATCACAAATACCAAACTTACTCCTCATACTTATCCATATAACTTATTGAGCAAATTTATTCTAGTAGCCATTACCAAACTCATTTATCATATAAAATAAATGCTTATCAATGTAACTTACTGAGCAAGTTTATTCTACTTCATTCATAATTATATAAAAAAATGCTTATCAATGTAAGTTACTCGCCATTACCAAACTCACTTATCATATAAAATAAATGCTTATCAATGTAACTTACTGAGTAAGTTTATTCTACTTCATTCATAATTATATAAAAAAAATGCTTATCGATGTAACTTACTGAGCAAGTTTATTCTACTTCATTCATAATTATTTAATGTATCTTCGTGGTTTCTGCTGTAAGAGAATCTGACCAGAGCAGGCCAAGACAGTGCAGTTTGGAGTTACAAGACCCAAGTAGGTGGAAGTCTGCGCTGTTATCACCATATTCCCATTCACGTGTGACATTTCCCTGGTCGTTTCCAGCTCACCAGAGCACGCTGTATGGGATGCATTTACCATAAACAATATCAATGCTGTCGTCATAATTCTGCCACACACTCTCCGCATGTGATCCACTTCTGGATCGCTGAAAATATGAAATGGGAGTAAACAGCCACTTTTTGATTCATTCATTCATTATCTCAAATGTCAAATATGGGGAGTTTTGGGCGTGCAGGCATTTCTTCCATCCTCGCTCTGATCTTCCTGCTCATCTTCATCTTCATCTCTCAACAGTCTACAGCTTCCAGACTTCTTTTACAAGGTAGCCTTAGTAGCTCTTTTTTATTATTTAATAAAAGATTTTATTTAGAGTGATTGGGTAAATAATTTGTTTCCTATTAAGGGAATTCAAATTTACAGAGATATTTGATTTGCTGTAATAATGACAACCCATCTTTCGAAGTTCCATATTCTTTCGGCTAAGTTATAAAGTTTCGATTTGGGTATTTGCATAATGTGATTCATTGTTTTGCAGAAAAGACCAAAGAATTAGTCGTGGCGAGGGGAAATTCTGGGAAAATCCACCAAAATGTATGAGATATACAGTATATTCTATTCATACCCTTTGTTATTCTTATGGCCAGAATCAATATTGTGATATAGGAGTACTGATTTTATTTAAAATATGCAGATGCAAGGCAACACGGCTCAGCATAAAGAAAGCGCAGGGGTAGTTCGCTGTGTTTCGTCCTCTTCCCATCAAGATCTTCGTCACCCGCAGCCAGAGGATTGTGAGAATGAGGGGTATCGTCAGTTCGAAGATGGCGACTATATTTACACGAATTCGTTGCCTTGAAAAGGGTTCAACGCATCTACTGTTGGTCAGTCACACACCGTCTGTGGACTGTTACTGTTACATTATTACAGAGTCGTTCTCTATCAGCTTGTCAACCGGACTTAACTATATATGCAAAGAATATATATCTAACTTCATTATATAAACCATATGATTGTCTTCTAACCAGTGAGGATTCTATGGGCTCTGATGGTTTGATCTATATAGATTCATTCACTCATATTATAATCATTTCAAATTAGTATGACAGGTTGTTCTTATAGTTGAAATATGTAGATATAGTGTTCAAGGATTTTAGCTAGGTTTAGTGAGTAATTTATTTCTCCCCAACTACATGGTCCAAGTTTCTAAAAACACATTGTAATTGCTTTATTTGTGCCATAATGTGACACTAAGTTAGAAATATATTTAATTTTACTCCATCGTTTTACAGCTCCAGTACTTTTGTACGATTTCAATGTGCATAAGGATTTATTGGTCCTGTTCCAGTAATTTTGAGATGTTATCTAGTGCATATTGCTACTAAATAAGTTTTTTCAACAGACATATATTTGGGTGTCTTTATATGTATGGCAGATTATATCCGGGTGGCTTTATATCTATTGCAAATTTTATGTATCTCTAGGGATATGAATCTGATTTTAGGTTGATTATAGATTATCTGTATCTAATAAACGTATTGCAGATTTCACATATCCTACATGAGCAATAAAGCTGGTTTTCCTTTACTCCTTAGATGAACTAAATTTATAATTTGATATAAGGATGCCCTATGAAGCAAAAATAACATGTGAATTTGTTCCTGGATCATCTTTCTGTGTATGGCATAATATTTCAGAAACCCTTTATGTGTATAACAAAGTATTTAGAAATCTCAGACATAAAGTGAGATCGACTGTTTTACTTCACTCGTATTTCTAAAATATTTCAAAATTTATAATCAAATTACAGTAATTATTTACAGTGAAGATTGAATGGAAAATCCACATAGCCTCAGGCATACAGAGATATATTCTCTCCCCAGTTTTTTCACCAGCATGTAAAGATCAAACGTCTTTTCTCTCATGAACATAGAAGTTTTATGCTAACTTTTGAACATGGATTATTGACACGCCAGCATTTCTTCTCGAGGTCATCAAAGTTCATTGATCCAAATGTATTCAAAGTCATAATAACATGGAGAACAATGTGTTAAATTCTTGTAACGCAAACAGTTCAGTTATCACATAAATTATTTTAATACAAATATTTTTTTAGTAGTCCCTCGGGCAGGTACGGCTGAGACTATAGCAATCGAAATGGCTGAGTTATTATGAGTTTAGTATTGTGGAAAATTATAGGTTATATTTATTAATTTGTTTTTTTAGTTTTATATTGTTGTTAGTAAATCCTAATAAATTAATGTTAATATTAATTTTCAAATATATATCATCTTGTGAGATAGAAATATAGATCTCATTCTGTGAGCAAATAAGTGACAAGTATGAGGTTGCAAGTTATGGGACGATGCAAGTGGAGAGTGAAGCCAACGCAGAGGTCTTTAGTGTTGGAATTTTCTGTTAAATTCCATAACAAACAAGCAACACAAAAATGCTCTGTTTTTTCTCTGTTTCTGCACAAAAAACTTTAAATTTCGTTTTCTGGATTTGGTGTTGCAGCAACAGGATTCGGTGTTGCAGCAACGCTGATTGTGGTGTTGCAGCAACAGGAAATTTCTGATATTTTAAAATAAAAACTGAAAAACAGAACAATACTCAGTAACACTGAATCTAGTGTAACAGCAATGTGCAAGTGGTGTAACAGCAACAGAGAACTAACTTGTATTCATAAACACTAAATCAGCTTGATACAGTAAACCAACTCATACAATAGGAACACTTCAGTTTCACAAATCTATGCTTAAGAGCATCTTCCTCTTCACAGAGGGATTCACCAAGGAACGCTTCTCTTCCACACAAATAACATCTACCTCTTAAGAGAGGGATTTCAACATGCCTGCTTCAGAGGCACTTCAATCTGTGTATACCTGCAAATTGACACTGCTGTGTTTGCACTGTTGTGCATTACAAATAAGCAAAATACTCTATCTCAGTATTGTTGTCTCAGCACTGCTGTCTCAACACTCTATTTCAGCACTATGTTTCAGCAACTCTATTTCATATGAGCTCGTGCTGCTGCACATTCTTTCTCAAAAAACACAGAAATTACATTTTAGCACTGTTGTGCTATATTGCAGAGAGATTAACACTGTTGCCACACATCTTCTACGCTGCCTCTCATTACATTTATAGGGAAAATAAATATTTAAGGTTAAACAATAAAATAAGCAAAAATATCTGCTGATATTTATCTGCGTATTTATCGCAGAAGAGGCGGTGATGACTTTCTCACTTGAAAACAAGTCGGTTGCAAGGGAATTAAATTCTGTGAATTTAATGCTCATCAATGTGCAAAATATCTGCAGCGACTTTGCGGCATCGAACAGGCTGGAACATCTACGGGAAATCATATTTCTGTCCAGCTGTTCATTGTTTGCAGTTGGAATTAAATTCCAACACTCCCCCTTAATTTCAACTGTTGGGTTATTAGTCATACCCAGACACTTCATCAAAAATTCGAAACTTTTCTGATCTAATGGTTTGGTCAGAATATCAGCAACTTGCTCCTTCTCTGTTGTCATGGCAGATGTAATTTCAAATCTCTTCCTTATAGGAAGATCCATCTGATAGAGTTCTACCAAGGTCTTCATCAAATCTTTAATCTCTTCCTCTGTCATATTGACAAGGGTGTTGGCAGTAAAGCCCATCTCAGCCATCTTGGTAAGAGTTACATATCGAACTCCATATTCTTTAAACAGATCTTCAAGGAACTTCAATTCCTTTCTCCCATTGATGGGTTTTGTCCATTTCCTATCTTCAACTGCATTTTTGAAATCAACAGGGTCATCAACATGACTAGATAAAGCAAACAAAGAATTCATATCTTCATTTGTTGCTTCTTATGGTGTGCTTGGAGAAGCACATTCACTTCTCCTCAAGGGTGCGACTTGCTGCCCTTGTGTTGGCGCTGCTATTTGGGGATGCATTTCAGCCATCTCCTCATCATCTTCATCACAAGACAAACAGTTTTTATCATTCATTGTTTTCTCTAAGCTTTCATCATAAGCTTCCTTCTCAATGAACTGAGGTTTTACTGACTTTACTTTCTCCATGCCTTGATAGGTTGTCTTGAGAGTTTCCCATGCTTCTTTGGATTTTGTTGCTGCTGCAATCCGTGGAAAGATACTTTCATGTACTGATTGGAAGAGGAAAAAGAGGGCTTTGGCATCCTTCTTCCTGTCGCTCTTCAACTGGTCTCTTTCTGCTGCTGTCAAAGCAGCCAATGTTGTTGCATCTGCAGGTTCAGCATAGCCAGTTTCAACCAGCTCCCATATTCCTTGAGAAGCAAACAATGCTTTCATTGTTATGGACCAATAACTGTGATTTTCCCATAAATTGTAGCAGTTGGGAAATTTCAACCTGTTCCAGCATCTGCATCTAAATCTGTATAGGTAAAGAGAAATACTGACTGTAAAATTAAAAACAAGCAAAAACTTTCTTTGCTGGAAATCTGCTCCAATAAACTTCCTACAGATCCTACAGTGAAAAACAACTCTGTTTTTGACTCACTGAGTGCCTAGACTAGCTCTGATACCATGTTGGAATTTTCTGTTAAATTCCATAACAAACAGGCAACACAAAAATGCTCTGTTTTTGCTCTGTTTCTGCACAGAAAACTGTAAATTTCGTTTTCTGTGCAGAAACTGAGCAAAAACAGAGCATTTTTGTGTTGCCTGTTTGTTATGGAATTTAACAGAAAATTCCAACATGGTATCAGAGCTAGTCTAGGCACTCAGTGAGTCAAAAACAGAGTTTGTTTTTCACTGTAGGAGCTGTAAGAAGTTTATTGAGCAAATTTTTCCAGCAGAGAAAGTTTTTGCTTGTTTTTAATTTTACAGTTATTATCTCCTCTTTACCTATACAAAGTTAAGATGGCAGATGCTGGAACAGGTTTGACAAATTCCCAACTGCCACAGTTTAATGGGAAAAATCACAATTATTGGTCCATAACAATGAAAGCATTGTTTGCTTCTCAAGGAATATGGGAGCTGGTTGAAACTGCTATGCTGAACCTGCAGATGCAACAGCGTTGGTTGCTCTGACAGCAGCAGAAAGAGACCAGTTGAAGAGCGACAAGAAGAAGGATGCCAAAGCCCTCTTTTTCCTCTTCCAATCAGTACATGAAAGTATCTTTCCACGGATTGCAGCAGCAAAAAAATCCAAAGAAGCATGGGAAACTCTCAAGATAGTCTATCAAGGCATGGAGAAAGTAAATTCAGTAAAACCTCAGTTCATTGAGAAGGAAGCTTATGATGAAAGCTTCATTCATATGAGCTCGTGCTGCTGCACATTCTTTCTCAAAAAACACAGAAATTACATTTTAGCACTGTTGTGCTGTATTGCAAAGAGATTAACATTGTTGCCACACATCTTCTATGCTGCTGCTCATTACATTTATAGGGAAAATAAATATCTGAGCTTAAACATTAAAATAAGCAAAAATATCTGCTGATATTTATCTGCGTATTTATTGCAGAAGAGGCGGTGATGACTTTTTCACTTGAAAACAAGTCGGTTGCAAGGGAATTAAATTCTGTGAATTTAATGCTCATCAATGTGCAAAATATCTACAGCAACTTTGCGGCATCGAACAGGCTGGAACATCTACGGGAAATCAGATTTCTGTCCAGCTGTTCATTGTTTGCAGTTGGAATTAAATTCCAACACTCCCCCTTAATTTCAACTGCTGGGTTATTAGTCATACCCAGACACTTCATCAAAAATTCGAAACTTTTCTGATCCAATGGTTTGGTCAGAATATCAACAACTTGCTCCTTCTCTGTTGTCATGGCAGATGTAATTTCAAATCTCTTCCCTATAGGAAGATCCATCTGATAGAGTTCTACCAGGGTCTTCATCAAATCTTCAATCTCTTCCTCTGTCATATTGACAAGGGTGTTAGCAGTAAAGCCCATCTCAGCCATCTTGGCAAGAGTTACATATCGAACTCCATATTCTTTAAATAGATCGTTAAGGAACTTCAATTCCTTTCTCCCATTGATGGGTTTTGTCCATTTCCTATCTTCAACTGCATTTTTGAAATCAACAGGGTCATCAACATGACTAGATAAAGCAAACAAAGAATTCATACCTTCATTTGTTGCTTCTTGTGGTGTGCTTGGAGAAGCACATTCACTTCTCCTCAAGGGTGCGACTTGCTGCCCTTGTGTTGGCGCTACTGTTTGGGGATGCATTTCAGCCATCTCCTCATCATCTTCATCACAAGACAAACAGTTTTTATCATTCACTGTTTTCTCTAAGCTTTCATCATAAGCCTCCTTCTCAATGAACTGAGGTTTTACTGACTTTACTTTCTCCATGCCTTGATAGGCTATCTTGAGAGTTTCCCATGCTTCTTTGGATTTTGTTGCTGCTGCAATCCGTAGAAAGATACTTTCATGTACTGATTGGAAGAGGAAAAAGAGGGCTTTGGCATCTTTCTTACTGTCGCTCTTCAACTGGTCTCTTTCTGCTGCTGTCAAAGCAGCCAACGCTGTTGCATCTGCAGGTTCAGCATAGCCAGTTTCAACTAGCTCCCATATTCCTTGAAGAAGCAACTAATGCTTCATTGTTATGGACCAATAACTGTGATTTTTCCCATTAAACTGTGGCAGTTGGGAATTTTTCAAACCTGTTCCAGCATCTGCCATCTTAACTCTGTATAGGTAAATAGGAGATACTGAATGTAAAATTAAAAACAAGCAAAAACTTTCTCTGCTGGAAAAATCTTCTCAATAAACTTCTTACAGCTCCTACAGTGAAAAACAAACTCTGTTTTTGACTCACTGAGTGCCTAGACTAGCTCTGATACCATGTCGGAATTTTCTATTAAATTCCATAACAAACAGGCAACACAAAAATGCTCTGTTTTTGCTCTGTTTCTGCACATAAAACTGTAAATTTCGTTTTCTGGACTTGGTGTTGCAGCAACAGGATTCGGTGTAGCAGCAACAGGATTTGGTGTTGCAGCAACAGGATTTGGTGTTGCAGCAACGCTGATCGTGGTGTTGCAGCAACAGGAAATTTATGATATTTTAAAATAAAAACTGAAAAACAGAACAATACTCAGTAACACTGAATCTGGTGTAACAACAATGTGCAAGTGGTGTAACAACAACAGAGAACTAACTTGTATCCATAAACACTAAATCAGCTTGACACAGTAAACCAACTGATACAATAGGAACACTTCAGTTCCACAAATCTATGCTTACGAGCATCTTTCTCTTCACAGAGGGATTCACCAGGGAATGCTTATGTTCCACACAAATAACATCTACCTCTTAAGAGATGGATTTCAACATGTCTGCTTCAGAGGCACTTCAATCTGTGTATACCTGCAAATTGACACTGCTGTGTCTGCACTGCTGTGTCTGCACTGCTGTGCATTACAAATAAGCAAAATACTCTATCTCAGTATTGTTGTCTCAGCACTGTTGTTTCAACACTCTATCTCAGCACTGTGTTTCAGCAACTCTATCTCAACACTGTTGTGCATAAAGCTTCATTCATATGAGCTCGTGCTGCTGTACATTCTTTCTCAAAAAACACAGAAATTACATTTTAGCACTGTTGTGCTGTATTGCAGAGAGATTAACACTGTTGCCACACATCTTCTATGCTGCTGCTCATTACATTTATAGGGAAAATAAATATCTGAGCTTAAACAATAAAATAAGCAAAAATATCTACTGATATTTATCTGCGTATTTATTGCAGAAGAGGCGGTTATGACTTTCTCACTTGAAAACAAGTCGGTTGCAAGGGAATTAAATTCTGTGAATTTAATGCTCATCAATGTGAAAAATATCTGCAGCGACTTTGTGGCATCGAACAGGCTGGAACATCTACGGGAAATAAAATTTATGTCCAGCTGTTCATTGTTTGCAGTTGGAATTAAATTCCAACATTTAGCAAACATATTCAACCATTGATCCAACCATAAATCTAGCTTGAACATCTTTTAGTAACGATAGACAGACATCAAGAGAAGTAAGTGGAACAATGGCCAAGAAGGTCTCATAGACAAGTATCCTCGGTAGCATTTCTTCTTGTTCTGAAGCTAGTTGTTGCTTAACCAGTAGAAGTCGACCCAGAAGTGTAAGAAGCAGAAGATAGCATCCCTTCCATATCTAGATAAAAGAGCAGATTCCCCAGTTTTAGAGCCAATTGTTGTTGTTCCACCAGCAACCGTAGATCCAACATAGGCATAAGTAGCAACATGAGCATAAGTAGCTGAAGCTTAACCACCAAGGCAAGTATTGGTTTACTCAGTGATTATGTTGGCTCAGTTGCCCTAGTTACAACAATTGCATTCAATAGCATCTGCTATCTTCGGTACCTCTGTTGACTTGGATGCTGATGTCTCTAGATCTTTTACAGGATCAACCGGGTAAACAAGATTAATTAGTGTTGGTTCTGGATTAACATAAGCACCTGAGCTAGTTTAATAGTTATAATCTGCTCCATATTTGGTTACATTTCCTTCCTCCTTTCCAGATCGAGTAGTCTATTGGCCATAGTGGGAGAGGCATAAGCAAAGGTAGCTAGAGAAGCAGCATAGAAATCAAAGGCAACATAGAAAGCAAGGGTGGAGAAAGCAAATCCCATATATTGAAATGCCTAGCATACCCAGATAAGTCATGCCCAGTATAGTGAGAGCTTTGTCCAACATTTGTCGTCTGAGTGTGAAAGCCATATCCAAAGCCATCTGTTGCACGAAAGCCATGCCTGACATACCAATAACCATAACCATCGCTCTAAAGAAGACCAGAACCATGGCCAGTAGTATCACGCCACAAAAAGTAACTATGTCCAACAGCTAAGTGAGCCAAACAGGAACCATGCTACCTAGCAGGGTAGCAGCATAAAAAACAGTGTATTCTAAGGAGGCCTAACGATTAGTACATTACAATCACATCAAAATCATTAATAAGCCATTCATTCATGCAATGCTTATGAAAACACCCACAGAAACATATTAAGACTAACAGCGATAACGAACTTGATTTTCAAGGAAGTTTCAAAATATTACATGTCTAAAACAATAGTTTTATTAATCTGGCTAAAAAGACTTGTAACACTAGCGAAGACGGGCATTTCTATTTTACCTATCCGGACCACGGAAACGAAAGTAATAATGCAAAGGAACGAAGTTGGAAAGTTGTTCACCATTTACTCAACGGAGCCCACTTCTTGGTTTCGGGATTCCCATTGCATCAGGTTCCTAGCTACGAACAGTGCATGCCACCATCACAGGCACTCAGCCCGTGCCTCTCCCAAGTGTTCCAGGAAAAGATAGAAACATTGCCACGAAGTTGTTCGTCCCATCCTACTTCAACAATCTGAGCTTCTTGGAAATCCTGAACATGGTACCTTGGATTGTAGAATTCCAGACTTCCCTAATCTTTGGTTCAAGATCTTTATGCTCAAACCAGGGATTTTCAAAGACAGTTTTTAAGGAAGCAAACTACCGCCTTAAATCTTTGTTTGATTCTAGGACAAGAGGGTTTTGGTCCGAGGCAATGCATGGCAATTTCCATTTTTGGCTTGCTAGTTAGCCTTGGACAAGAATCATTTTATTAAGCCAAGAGACTCATTCTACATTTCAATACGATGTGTAACACTGTTTGTGTTGAAATACTAATTCCAACTGCAGCGTTTTCTTTCCGATGCAACCTTATCACTATAGCGGATTGCTTTCGTGGCCCGCTGCCTCCGCTCCGCATTGTGTCTTATGCCGATTGCGATGTTGCGATGCGATCCGATCACAAATCGCAAATCGCACCCATATGATAGTGCTCCATTTTTTTCTCTTCTGCTGACGCGACGTTGCAATGCGATCCGATCGAAAATTTCATATCTCATTAAAAAAATAAAAAATAAAAAAAATCAAGATGGTTGTGCCACCCTCGAATGTTGTGCGCCACCGAAGAATGAAGGCGATTAGCTACCTTATACCTGCACAGTTAATATCTCAACAACTACATTTAAAAGACCAAATGGCTAGTGAAGGAAAGGAACACTCTCGAGCTTATTGAAAAGCATTGGATGGACGTGGAGTAAAATCCATGAGAAGTAATTAATGAAAACTTACTACTATTAATTTTATTGTTTTTTATTTCACGGGAGTATGATACAAAAAAAAAAAATCATTTGTTTTTTTTTTGTTGTTCGTTGAAAAAAAAAGTGAGCACGCAATAGCGCATCTGTAAGAAATTTTTTTACACAGCAGTGTAAACTCTCAAGCAGAGACAGAGTGAAGTTTTTTTTTGGAACTGCATCTGAAGCGTTCCTGTTGTAATCCCTCTGTGAGAGGAAGAAGTCTGTAATAGCAGCCTTATTAATGAACACAAAGTTTTTTTTCATGTGTGTGAAAAACTCTGTCATTCCCAAAACATTTTAGTTTTCTCTGTGTTAAGGAACAAAGCATTATTCTCTGTTCGTATTTGTTCTAGAATTATCAGAAATTCCCAACATGGTATCAGAGCTTGTCCAAGATATTTGAAGATGTCAAAGAAGTTGAAGGAATGATTTTTTGTTGCAGAAGTTTCTCCAACAGAGTGGAGACTCAGTGAAAAAAATCCAAGGTATTTCTCAAGTTAGTTTTTTGTGTTACTGTCCTTGACAATCAGTTATTTTAAATACACAGTCAAGTATTTTGAAGCATAGTTAAGAGTGCAAGAATGGCTAGAGCCAGCACTAGCATGAGTATCTATAATACTCAGCTCCCACAATTTAATGGGAAAAACTATGACTATTGGGAAATAACTATGAGAGCTTTGTTTGCTTCCCAA
>APFE031333620.1:2698-88651 GCA_000404065.3 Pinus taeda
AGGAGAAAATTCGAATACCACCGAGGCAGGATAGGGGTTGCTGATAATCCATATCTTGTTGAGAGGGAGTGTTGAGATTGCAACAAGATGATGGAGCTTAGTGAAAAGAGTCGCCTTCACTAAGTGAGCCCGCAGGCAAATTATGGCGCAAGGTCTATTTTTAGACTATGTCTATTTTTAGACATATGGATCATGTTTATGAGTTGCAGGATGCTGTTTATGGATGATTGGTCAAGTTGGCAAAAATAGATGGACTTCTATTTTTAGACAACAACGGTGACACTGTCAAGTCTAATTATAGAGCAGTCAAATATTATTAGCTTATAATAATATTTAGACTATAAACTTTATCTTATTCTTCTGGAGCACTTCAGTTTGAGCTACAGATGTGGCACATGCAGCTGTCAGAAGGAAATATGTTTTCTTTGTGGGTCAGTTGAGTTTTTGCATGCATGACTTCAGTTAGAACTCAATTAGTTGCGTTTGGTGGAGTTTATTGTGGAGTTGATGGAGTTGTGTTCAGTTTGACTTGGTTAAACTAGTTGTAATTAGTCTAACTACAAATAGACTAATGATGAGTTGTTAAACTAATTATTAACCCACAATGCAACTAAAGAATACATCAGTTAACTCAGTTGCATGTCAGTGCATGTTCAGTTCAGCAGGGACAGGTGTTAGAGGATCAGATTGCTATCGGTTGTGACTATAGTTGTGCATGAGGATTTGCACAATCAATGAGATTGAGTTATGCCAATGAGAATTGGCCAATACCAAGTGATTATAGCCTCTGATCACGTGATCCCCAGTGTGAGTGATTCTTTTGAGGTAAATACGAGTTTGGTTCAACCATTCTCATCCATTCTTGAGCAGGTATTGAGCAGTGGAGGCAGGCAAGCAGTTGAATAGATTTGGAGATTAGATCTGAGCTGTATTGTGTGTAACAGGTGGAGATAGTGCTGGATACTTGTGAGAAGTATTGACTATTGTAATGTTACATGTTCTCAATCATTAATATACAGATAGTGTGGGGTTTTTAGCTGTAAGCCTTTCCCGGGTTACATATTGTGTTAATGTGTGCATGCTGTTGATGTTTTATTGTTATTGATGCTGCTATATTGATGATCAACGTAGAGGAGCTTATGTATTGTGTATGTATTCTGCAATAGTACATGATCAGGATAATCTCCATTGAATATGTGTTTATTATTCAAAATTTCTACATAATTTTTCCTCCTTCCTTGTCTTAACATAAACTTGGTTTTTTTTATCCATCTTTCACATGGCTGCTAGGATCCATGGTCACTTCTGACAATTGCTTGCAGGGTTATCTTGGCTTCATTATGCCTTGTTTTTTCCTTTGAGCAAATCATCCTTCCTTGAGGATTGTCTAGCATCTACTGCCTCAATTTGGATTTCTTGGATCAATTTAGTGCTCCCGTTCTCCTTTTGGACCAGTTGTCCATTCTCCTCACATGCAAAGCATGCATTCACATAAAATTCACCAATATTAAAAATAAAAGGTTACCTGGCCTCTTATGATGCCTCCAACATCAAATTTTGTCTTCCTTTCATGCTTTAGGAAGGTCCTCCTTCTCTTTCTTCTATTCTTATGACAACTATGAATTATTGTCCCTCTCGACAATCCTTATGATATGCATCTATACACATAGCATTAGTATCATAATCACCAAACTCTTTAGCCCCATATGGTATATATGCTACGAGCACTTCTAGATAACCTCCCATGAGACTTTCATTTATTGTCTCATCGACATCCTCTTTGTGTAGCTCCCTCTACTGTTATGGTGCTTTTTCCACCATATCTTCTATCAACAAATCCTTATGTTGATTTGGACTCTTTATGCAGTCCATGAGACTCTCTGATAGTCTCACTTCAACATCTTCCTCATCACTAAGGACTATTCCCTACCTTGGTTCAAAATAGTGAACTACTTCAACTTTAGGCTCAACAGGTGCTTCATCTTCCTCCCTAGCTTTCTAGCTTTATGGGGCTTCCTCTTAAAATATTTTTTCTGACAATTAATTTGGCCTTCTTCCTTAGGTCCCATCTCTACCTTTGGTATTCTCTTTCAAGCCTCATTTTGACTATGTTGAATCTCTCCTTCAACTCAAAAATCTCCTTTTCAATTTCTTCTTGACTCATTCCATTTTCCTTGGCATGCTTCTCCCTTTTGTTATGGCCTCTCTTTGAATTATGTCCATCAGTAGCCATCTTCTTTCCTCCTTTCTTGTGAGATTTCTCTTGCTCATTTTGAGCTACAGTCAAGCCCCTGTAACAATTCCTCTCCATCACTTGTTACCCAATACCTCACCCACTTCACCTCAACCTAGGATTTTGGTATTCCTCTAGTTCCCTCCTCTGGAACCCACTTGAGCATGCTCTGGTCTTCTATGGCTTCTACACTTTTCTCATCTTTTGAGAAGTCCACTTGTTCTCTTCTCTTTGAGGATCTAAGCTAGAAACCTTCTATGTTTTGTTTTGTAGCCTATTTTTCGTAAGGTTCTTGCCATGCACTTTAAGAACTTTATTGGTCCTTTGCTACCACTCCTTCTACTATTACCATTGTAAGGATTAACTCCTTGTATACTTAAAAAAAAAAAATACAAACTAGTTACCTACTAGTTCCTTAACCTCTAAGGTCTCAATATCTCAGTTCTTCCTAGCTCTACACTTGGTTGGTACTTCTTTAATATGCTCTAATCCTGTATTCTGTTCTCATTCCCTTTCTCAGGTTCCTCTTGACCGAAATTTTCTTGGTTTCTTTGTCTCAACTTTGATGTCTCTTCTTCATGAGCAATCTTATAAATCTTTTTGGTTCGCTGCAAAAACCTCCTCGATCACTTGTCAATCCCCAAGAGCATCAATGTTGCTCTGGTACCACTTAATGCATACCTTTTGGCTACTCTCATATTTCCAGCATTCAACGCAGTCCATCTCATTCATTCACCTTCCCATTCTTGGCTCTTTCGGTCACTTTTTCTAGTAGCCTTAACTGTGGAACCTTACTTTACGACCCACTAGTCAATTTCTCTATTCCTTTGACCTTTGACACAACAAACAATCCTGATTTTCCCAAATTTTCCATAAGTTCTTTCTCACAGTGACTGTACTCGCCCCTGGCTTGTGTTCTAAACCTCTCTACTACCTTCAACACAACCACCCTTAATAAATATCTTCGCATAACCCACTTAGTTGTTCTAGGTCACTAGATAGTTCTCAACCTCCTTAGTTGAAGATTTGTTCCCACTGTGCCTTGAAACCTCACAGAATCTGCTTAAAGTGTGTAATAATTCTCCCAGGCCAAACTTGAAGTCAACACACACACCTATCTATTGGTATTTGAAAGCACTCAATCTCAATAATAAAGGTGCTTAGGCCTAACTCTACGCTACCCAAATAACCTTGGCAAAGACTCACTCCAACTAGTGGTCAAAATTTATTCTCATGTTGACAGTTGTCATTGTATCAGGTCACAAAGCTGGACTCGATCCTAGCCACCTTTGGAACCCAATGGGCTCCTTATTTGTGGGCTCGATAATGTTATCAAACATAAATGAAGCCCTAATCTGTTGACCCCCTCAAGAACCTAATGCATTCTAAGTACTCAGGCCTCCATTGGTTGCAATGTTCTTGTTTAGGATCAACAATGTTGATCAATGCCTTGATCAAACACCTGCGACTTCACACTCTGGCCTTCAATGCACCCCACTCACTACCTTTCTTAGCTTACTAGATAACTTGTTGATTTGCCTGGGTACTTCAACACATGTCATGTTGAATGTTCAGTTTTGATTACAAGAATCTGTGCCTTACAACATTAGTCTCTACTTGGGGTTCTCACTCACTGGTCACTCTAGTTCTCTATTTTGAGTGTTGTTAATGCCTAGTAGAATGTTTGCAATACCACACTAGATTCTCATGTTTTACCCTATCCAAGACTTGGGAAGGCCATGACCAAAATAAGAATGCACATATATATACGAACACATTTACGAAAGTAAACACATTCTATTACTTTAATCAAGAGGTACCTACAGAGCTCTCTCTGACACATACAAGTCCTTTCTCTCGACCTATTTAGACACAAAGCTTCCTCATGGGCATAGAGTCCTCACTTCACCACTTAGACAGGTGTTAACATACATTCAAATAGAGAATTAAACATGCATTCAAGGGAAGTCATTTTATTGATCATAGCATAATATTTACACATAGTTTTACAATTGCTCTCGACCCTACTCAATATGCCTCAATTGATTATTTCCTCCTATTCCTCCTCTCCCATTTTCCCCATGTTATTCTGACACTATAATTGTCTATTACCTAACATTAAGACATAAATTACAAATAGACAAAGATCCTTTTCAAACACCTATCCTTTACCCTTAAAACTGTCACCTAAACACTTGCCTTGTTTACAAAATACCATGCAAAGGAAAAATACTAGCTCACTAAAATTAACTATCAATCCAACCGTCTCAGATTCTTCTAGAATCTGGACACATGCGACTACAACAAAATTACTAATTCTACTTTTATACAGATTTACAATTGAGGGAAAATATATCCCCAGTTGCGACATTTGATGACCCCTTTTGGTTCCTAAGCAAAAGGAGTTTTCCTAAGGGTTAATGCTCTTGCATCAGGTTAATTTGTATATCGATGATGATTTCCCAAAAAAAATCCCCATACATTTTCCACCAAACATACCCTATGGATACTTTTCCTTGCTAGGACTACATTCCCACTCAAAAGGTATTTCAAACCTTCTTACGAGAATCTAGTATTTTTGTAGATGATACCACTAAAAATCAATCAACGTCTAGAAACCCCTGCATTCATAATTTATACAATTCCTAAGCAGCATTTTTGCATTCATTTTCCATGGGAAACACATAGATTCTCGAGGAAAACAATCATATACTCCTTTATATTGATATTATCATTCAATAGAAACATTCATTACAATAAACAAAAATATTCACAATAGCAAATGCATATAAAAGTGCTTTCAATTTCAAATAAAGAATATCTTGGCCTAATATAAAGTATGGGTGTATTCTTCCTTGGCCTCTCCTCTCCCTACCACTCTCTCTTCTCTTCCTCTCTATTGTCTCTTTTGTCATGAGGTATTTTCTCTCCTAGATTGTCTTAGTCACTTTTCATTAAAATATCAAGCATTACAACAAACATGATGGATCTTGTTTCCAACAACTCACTAATTTAACTACACGTGTCCTCATATCTAAAAACTATATGCCAATTTGTCCCTTTTTACAATTCACTACATGGCCATGAGTGTTAGCTCATCAAAATTCCCCTAACAACCTAAATTTCTTCTAGAACTAGGACACTTGTATTTATATAATAAATTCACTATTTCTAATTTTATAGAAATTTTACTTAGGGAATCCTGTCACTTCCATTTGGAAAATTCCATGACCCCTTGGGCCAAGGTTACAAGGTTAATTTTGGGATATTATGCTCCTACATCATTTTCGAGAATATTTTAGAATATGTTTAAAAGAGTATGTTTTTGGTTTTATGTTAGAATGATAAGAATAGATGATGAATTCTTATGTTGAGGAGATTGTGAAACATAACCAATGATAAAAATAGATGACAAATTACTTTATTTTGAGATAATGAAAGAAGGTTTAATTTAGTATGGATATTTGTAAAAATAGTTTTGGAATTTGGAAAATCTAAAGAGTTTGGAAATTCAAGAATTTGAAAGTTTCGAGGTTTATAGAATTTGGAAATTTTACTCTTGTAAGGATGATAGAGAGGTTTTTTGAAAGATGTTTTTTATTATGATTTTGTCTTTTTATATATTTGTTATTGGTTATTCTATAAGATATTTCTTGTTAGGGAAATCAAAAGAAAACACACATTTCATATCAAGAGAGGGTGTTAGAATAAATAAGTGTGGCAAGACATATTAGTCCCTACCGCTCAAGTTAGAAATTATTCTCTCAATTTGTAATAGATTATTACTAGGGAAATCAAAAGAAAACATGCATTTAATATAAAAGAGAGGGTGTTAGAATAAACAAGTATTGTAAGGTAACTTAGTCCACGCCACTCAAGTTATAAATTATTCTCTCAAAAAAATTGCATATAAAATTATAATTTGCATTAATCAATGTTAAAATAATAGTGGTCAACATTGAAACCCATTGTTATTGTCGTGATATGACAGAGACTAATAAATTGATATTTGAAGTGGAGAAATTAATTTCCTACCAAGGTGAAAGGACTTGCATAAATTATTGCGGGTAGTAACCACTAGTAAACCTACACATTCACATTTTTACCCCTACTTATTAAAGTGCCAAGGAACACAAAAATAATAGTGGAAAGTAGGGAACCCCCGATTGTGGCGTGAATCGGAGGGCAACCTCATCAGGTATGATTTAATGCAAAGTACGTCGGGGTACACACCCAACTCCCCCCACATGCTTGAGGCGATGGGTGCAGTGGCTCCTTGCATGCATAAGGATAACACCACTGTGGAAGACGACAAAGTTAGTATGTTAAGGTTTGAGTTTGGTGTAAGTGTTCTGAGAGGTTTGTAGGTTGTTTCAGTGCCCAAGAAATTGTAGTGTGGACGAGGGACTTCGCGGAAAGAGAAGCGCAGCGACTCCAGAAGAGGCAGTGCACTCTTCAGCTATAGGCGAGGGTAACCTAGTATGTAAATTGTTTCTTATCCCCCTCCTCCATGCATCCGAGTGTCTGGTTTTGGGACTGGGTTTTTCATGGGGTTGAATTTTCTATGGGTGGGGGTAAATTGGGATGGTGGAAGCCTTTTGTGCCATTATTCTGGAAACATTATGTTATCCTAATGGATATAGCCTCTATTTTGGTTTGCTATGAAATTCTCCTCTCTTGAATGGAGTTATTTGGGATTTGGGATAGTGGGGTCAACCCTGGGGAATGTTGTTGTCTAGCTTGGTTCGAAGACCTTGGGGTCTGGGGTTGGGTCACCTTCATCTCTATATATGGGTCTTCTTTTCTATTTTTTATGGGGTAGAAAGGAAGCCTGCATCCTTGCATAACTAGTGGTGTCGATATGGTAATGACTTGGATGGCTGGCTTGTTTGGATTTGCACCCATGGCTTATGTAAAAGCTTCTAGGGGGTCGCAATTGAGGTGTTTCATCGCCCTGGGTTTGGGAATTATTATAATATTCTTGGAGTTGAATATGATGGGCTCTTAATTTTTGTTTCTGGTTGTTATGCAAATGGGCCTGGGGGTAAATAAATTGAATTCTTGGGTGGGTTGGAGGACTTCGATTGGATGTAGGGACTACGAGTGGTGGAGAGCTAAAGTTTAATATTAAGAAAATTACAGTTTCTTTCTCCCATGGAAGGTGGGCAGGGAGGTGGGCTCACCTGAGAGTGAAGGCCTTCTGGGCTCACACCCCCACCTACACAGGGATCTGGCAACACCCATTTTCTTACCAAGCATCGGGACCGAATTGTGATGGCAAGGGCAGTGAAGGTAAGGGGTAGAGTTAGGAGCCCTCGGGCAGTTAAGCAACAGGAACAACCCAGCTCCTTGGGTGAGAGAAGAGGCAAGAATTCGGTCTCCAACCTCACTAATGAAGTAGATAATGCATACCGTGAAGGGACAAATGAAGAAATTAAGATATTGATCGAGGAATGGGAAGCTGACCTGAACTGCTAGGTGAGTACGAAAAAAATAGAGATGGAGGATTGGAGTGTGATGGTGTCAGACCCTGGGCATACTCGTGGGTGGGTGACCTAGTTCAAACAGACCTTGTACCTGTATTGGATCATGAAAAGCCTCCTAGGCAAGGCCTTGGAGAAAATTTCAGTGAGCACAACGACAATAGTGCAAGACTTCCCCGATTACAAATAGGACTTCCAGAAGTTGTATTTCCAAATGCAAAAATAGAATGAACACCTCAGTCACATCGAGAAACACCTTCCATGCATTCTCTCATAGACAATGTTTCCTGGTTCCAATGCTAAGGATCTGGATTCGTCTCTGCTGAGAAAGATGAATAGGATGATAACTAGTTTTTAATTTTTTACTAGTACATATGCGAATAACTTTTAATTTTCAGTTTGAAGTTGTATATGTTTATAGGAAAATAGAGTATGGACAAGGACATGATATATAAAATTATATAGCTTGGGTAGAAATACTTATCACTTTTTGCTACTGGATGGCTTATTATGCGGTTAGGTGGCCAACAGACTTGGATTCCTGTTGGGAAAGTTGAGGGCACCTAACCAATTTTATGTGGTTATAACTTTCTTATGTATTATTGAAAATGGAAGGATCTACCAAGATTAAAAAAAGAATTAGTGGAAAGTAAGGAGAAAAAACCTAAATTAGATGCAGGGGGGGTGGGGGGGGGTGTGGAAGCTCTGTGGTCCTTGCAGTTTCACACTCCGTGTCGAATATCACATACTGCAAGCATGGTTAGGTCATGTCTCTATGGTCTATAGCTAGGGTAAACCTATACTCTATTAGTCACTTTCTTAATCCAGTCATTTTGGAGAGCCCTCCCGTGAACATCGTGTCAGGAGCAACATCAACTGTAACAACAGTCAAAGTTTTCGGATTACTGAAGTATGGAGGTTGATGAAGTTGACTACACTGCAAAACCATTAGAGGGAATCCTGATTTGGGTGGAAACACCACCTCAACATGTTGAGTCTCCTAGCCAGGCTACAACTGGCACCTTGATGGATAGGGTTTCACCATCTACCACTGTTTATGTGAGCTGTTCTCCTTTCTGTCATAATTTACACTCTGAGGCAACGGTAAACCAAAAGCAAGAGGAATTAGGGTTTTCAGGCGGTCTGACTGAGGATAGTGAATGACACTCAAGCTCGGGTCCAGTTATCTCTTCGACCGACCTATCCCTTAAGGCTCTTCACTTTTTGGAAGGTTTTTTTGCTCCCCCATCTTGCAAAGGGTTTCTAGGCAGTGAGGGCTTCAATCCCACCAAGCCTTGTATCATTTCGAGTCCTAGATTCCCCTGTGGTGATGGAATCCTTGATTCCCATGCCCTAGGTAGTGGATATTTCTCAGAGGTTAGGGTCATTCTACTGGAACAAGCTCTTGAGTTCCAAGCCATATTCAATTAGGTCAATTCTTCTCTCAGGGATCCTCCCCACAAACTGGTGGTCACCCTCCACCTTCACCAATGTGGGGACATAGACCCTGCAGGACACTGGGGACCCAGGTTTAGACATACACCCTAAACAACACAAGAAACCCAAGTGCACAAAAGTGCAGAAAAAAGATCGATCTCTAGTTTTTGTTGACATGCTTAGCTTTGATAAAGTCATGGATACAATTGAAAGAGTACTGGTTAGAAAAGTGATGGGTCAAAGATATTTGATGGCCCATCTAAGGAAATAGGTGCAAGACAATTGGGGGAAAGGACCTAATAAGCCTTCCAGAGATTAGGTTCATGGCTCACGGATGGTTCATTCTCAAACTCAACAATGTTGAGCAACTCTGTTGGGTTAGCAAGAACCACTATTACATTGAACATGCCCCTACCCAATTCAAACGTTGGTCACCCCTATTTGACCCCGAGCATGAGAAGTTGGGTGTTGGGCCTATCTGGCTTAGATTCTTGGGGTTACCCATGCATATGTGGAGGGAAGATATATTTTGATGTATTGGTAATGAATTGGGAAGGTATTATAACTATGGAAAAACATTCCTAGAGTCGAGAATCACGACTTGTGCTCACGTTCTGGTCTCACTGGACACCAAGGAGGGATTAGTGGCCAATCTCATCCCAAAATATAAAGGATACACTCACAACCAGAAACTAGACTATGAGGGAGTCTCATTTCGATGTCGATGTTGTCATGATATTGGGAAAATCTGCAGGGATTTCCCAATGCTTCATAAAAATTAGGAGTACAGGGATGGAAAGGGAAAGGCCGATAAATGGAGTTCTAGGAGGACTGCTTCTTGCAGGCCTCTAGCACAAGGGACACATTGTGCTTCTCACATTGGGTCGGAAAAACATCAAATGGATTGTGTATCTAGTTCATTGGGGGATCTAATCAGACACACACCACAAGCAAATATTATGGCCTCTGGCTCCTCGCCTCCAATACCGAGCACCTCTTCTTCCCCCTTAAATCATATCACTATTTCTGATAGTTCTCATCTATCTGTTTCAAATTTACTTTCCTTGCTAGAAAGGGTTTCTCTGTCACACATGGGGGTTAGCCATTGTCCGATTGAACCTGTCACTGTATGTTACTCATCTTCCTACCCTTCCTTATCCATATTCAGGGAATCATCAAATGTCTCCTGTAGAGTGCCCCATTATAACCTGAGACCACATTTTAGGGATTGACACTATGAGGATGAATTTCCAAAGGTATGTGGTGGATTAGGGCCTTTATCCCCATCTAAGATCCTTAAGGCCCCTCAAGGTAGAAAATCTCATATTTCCAAAGCCATACATCAAGCCAACCAAGAAATCGTGGAAGACAGACAAATTTCACTAGATAGTGTCCTTAGAGCATGAAAAACCTTGATTCAGGTTAACAAATGAAGTTTCTCTCTTTTAATTGTAGAGGGTTAGCTAGTCAATGCAAAAAACTAGACCTAAAGTAGTTGCTTTGGGAGAAAAAATTAGATGTATGTTTTTGCAAGAAGCTTTAGGTGATGATATGAGCATTTCCACTGTGCTAAAGGGAATGCTATGCAATTGGGAACTTTACACTATAGATGCCAAAGGAAGATCTGGAGGTTTGGATTTAGAGATAAACCCCATCACCATTAAAATCCTGAAAATTTGGGGATGTGATGGTATCTTAGGAGCGAATATCATCTTTGTAGAGTTTGGAATGGATATTAGAATAGTCAGTGTATATGGACCATGTGGGGAAAGAAGGATGTTCTGGAACAACCTTATGAATAAATCATTTATGTAATCAGCCAACCTAGTGATAGGTGGGGATTTGAATTTCTCATTGGGCATGTCCGAAATTTGAGGCACCCACTCACAACGGGACCATCTCTATCAATTTTTACTCATTGGATTGAAGACAATCATCTTATTGACACTGGGTTGGCTCAGATTCTACCCACTTGGAGGAATTGACGAATTGGAGATCAAGAAATAACTTGTAGGATAGATCAATTTCTCATTACAAAATCTTTCTTGGACAATATCTCCCTATACAGACAATGGGTAGGCACTAGGGGTATATTTGATCACTTCCCCATATACTTGGAACTTTTCAGACACACCAGGAAGCCAAATGCTCCCTTAAAATTTAATGCCACATGGTTGAAGGAATGGGAGCTCATAAAAATTGTCAGAAGTAATTGGAGACATGTGGAATTATAGGAATGGGGAACTGCAACTAGGAGATTTGAGGAGAGCCTAAAATTGATCAAACAAAAAATGGTCTTATGGGCGAAACATAAAAGGAAAAAATATGACGAAGACTTCAAGAATATCTCTGATGAAATTAGGTCACTGGAGGATCCTGTTGGTGGGGGGTATTACAATAATGAAGCGAAAATATGATTGATCCAACTTGAATAAAGAAGAAAAAAATCTCAAAGATAGAGAAGAGACATGGAGGATTCGAAGTCGTGCCATCGGCTCCAAGCGGGGGATGACAATACCAATTTTTTTTCAGCAATATGTGAAGGGCAGAAGGGCTACTAACACCATCTAGGAATTATCAGACTAATAGGGCAAAATAGATTCTACTTTTAGCAAGTTGGAAAGGATGGGGTTAGACACTTTAGAACTACCTTTTAGGTACAATAGGAATTATCCCTACCTGATAGCATACAAACTTCATCTCTTTTCCTCGTTTTGTGGATGAAGATGAAAATTCCAAACTTATGACCCCTATAACTTTGGAAGAGTTGGAGGTTGTGTTTCACTAGTTCAAGAAAAATAAGAGCCCCAGACTAGATGGTTGTTGATTGAATTTTTCCTGGAATTCTATGACCTAATTGGTAATGACATATTGAAGGTAGTATAAGAATGTAGAACCTGGGGCAGTATGTATGATGCTTTTAACTCCACTTTCATAGCACTTATTGATCCAGGACAATCCGTTGATTCAAATTGTACAAGTGTTCAAGTGTCGTTCAGCTTCGTCATCGCTTTAGTTCAGCTTCGACAGATCGACAATGTTGGCTGTGGATTAGTTTGTTCAGGTAATGTTATGGTTTCATGGCATTCAGTTGATATGGGTTTAGCACCTGGCTGTCGACTTGAGTTCATCGACAGATCCGCCAAGATAGGTCGATGACATGTGTTTTGTCGTTCGACTCGCAGGCTTAGTGTCGACATGGGTGTTGTCGTGGCAGAGGATCAATATCAACGTTTTTCGACGATAGGCATGGGTTTATTGTCATCATGTAACAAAAGTCACGAACGTCACATTTCGACAATGTTATACATATGGGTTTTTAAAATTACATATATATTTTTTGAATTAATAACCGGAGAACCCACAGTATGAGTGTTTTTATGCCAACATTTCAAATCCCAACTGGGATCCATCATCAGGACTTTAAGAATGATGATACAAGATGAGCTGCTTTAGAGAAATAAATACTATTGAGATAAATTTGGAACAATACACTGTCGGCTTTATTAATTTATTAATTTTTATTTTAATTTTATTTTCATTAACTTAATTTATTAATAAAAATTAATTTAATTATTTAATTATTTTATTCTATTACTCCTATATATTTAAATCCTATTATTTAATTAGAATAAAATGTTTAAATTAAATTGATTCTATTTAATTTAAAAAATAAAATTATTAAATTAATTAAAATTAAAATTATTAAGTTAATTTTTATTTTAATTGATTTAACTTTATTAATTTTATTATTAATTTATTAATTTTGATATTTTATTATAACTTATTAACTTTATTAATATGATTTATTATTTTTATTTATTTTATTGTTAAATTAATAATCCTTATATAATTAATAATTAATTAATTATTATGAAGAATGATAATTATGATTAATTAATTAACTGGATAATTAATTACTAATGAGTATATATATCCACATTTATTAATTATGATTTATAGTTAATTAATTGGATAATTAAATACTAATTATTATATATACATAATTATCCTTATTTATTAATTTTAATTATTTCTATTATTAATTAATTAGATTTTCATTAATATATTCATTAATTGGGAAATTAAAAATAAATAGAATATATATCCTCATATATTAATATATAAGAACTATCAACCCCCAATTATTAGTTAGAATATTAATTAGTATAAAATTAGAATATATACCTTAATATACTATTATATGGATTAAAATCCCCCTAATAATTAATTTATTAATTATTAGGGATTATTAATTCATAATATTAGTATATTAGGGTATATATACCCTAATATATATACAAACCCTAAACCTATGCCTAAGTCCTATAGACTCAAAATCCTATGCTAAACACCATTCCCTAATCTACATCGATGTATCAAATCCTAATCTATGTACAAACCCTTGATACATCGATGTACAAACCCTAAACCTATGCCTAAGTCCTATAGACTCAAAATCCTATGCTAAACACCATTCCCTAAGCTACATCGATGTATCAAATCCTAATCTATTACCATTACCTAATCCTTGAACCAAATACATCAAAACCTATGCTAAAATACCTAACAACCCTCTCATTCTATGTATACAACAATACATTTACATTTAAAAACTACGTATTAAACCAATACATAAAACTATGTTTCATAAGATTCTCGGCTTATTCATTTTCAATACAAAACTATTGATAATCAAACACACGGTCTCTAAACCGCGCAGGTATGGAGACCGCGACGGAGAGGTCATGTGAACGATGCATTGGTTAACCACATCATTTCGGAACCGCAGACCAAACCGTCAGCAAACTGCCAGCACTAACCGCATCGGGAAGGACTGACATGTGAACGCGCATTTGAAAACCGCGTGGGTAAGGGAGACCGCTAGCTCGAAAACTGTCAGTGGAAATCCGCCATGTGAATAGGGATGTTACCGCACCGTTAGGGGAAAACCGTTAGGTTTCTGATAGCAGTTAGACCCCCACCATTCACATGCGGACAGTTAAACAAATCCCGCTTGGTCAACAAACCATATGCGGTTTTCTTCAGACTTTAGTTATTTTGGGTTTTTATGTCAACAAACCATATGCGGTTTTCTTCAGACTTTAGTTATTTTGGGTTTTTATGTTATTAATTTGGTTATAAACTAATACAAAGACCATGACTATGACCCTTAGGTGTTCAACCAAGATAAGACCAAGCTTCTCAAACCCAGAATGTAGCTCATTCATGCTATGTTTAGCCCTAAGAAGTTAAAATGTACCTACAGGCCTATAAGAGGCGAATTTGTCCTTTGAGGAAGAGGAGAATGGTTTTCAACTTTTGTATGCAGGTTCTAGAGGGATAGAGGCGATTTTGCTTTTAGGGTTTCGAGAGCATCTGGAGTCGGATTTGGAAATTGTAAGTGATGTTGGAAAGCTAGTTCAGAGAGCTATCTGATGGAAAAGTTCCACATTTCCTGTGTACAATTTCAATATGACTAAATCACTGTGTAATCAACACCTTCTTCTCATTCATAATAAAAAGCAGTCGCCCATCTTGAAAGTGGACCCGGAGACGTAGTCCATCAAGGACAAACTCCATAATCAATCTTTCTGTCTGGTATAACTATGTTTTTGCTATTTATACTTCTGTTTTGCATCTTAGTTATGGTTTATGAGCTATCAGTTAACATTCAACTCAATAATGGCTAATCAATTCTACATCAGTATTTAGTTTATGATCATTTCAGATCATATAATTTGGTATCAGAGCAGGTTGCATTTGTAGAATGTGCCATTAAATGTTAACCAGGTCTAAGTCAAAACGAGGAGAAGGAATCCTTGAGCAGATCGATTGAGAGATTGGAAAGCGACGAGTCTTTCATAAATCGACCATGTTGGGACCTGATGTAGGTGAAAACATTGAGACTAAGATGAGTGAAAAGTAGTTTCAGTAGGCACTCTTAACTATGCAACAGATGTTGGGAGAATTGTATGAAGACAAGAAGATGAGATATGCTTCTTCTTCAAAGGCATCAAAGAAGGACAAAGGTAAAGGCAAGGCTAATAAACCTCCTTCACATCCATCATCTCCATCATCCTCTTCTTCTTCTTCTTCTTCCAGTGTAGAATCTGAAACGAAAAAGAAACCTAAGAAACATCTCTTTTGAAACTTGATGTTAAGTTTGAGTTACCTGTTTATGATGGCGAAATGAATCCTGAAAATCTAGATATCTGGATAAAGAAGTTAGAAGTGTATTGTCGCATTTAGAACATGTCTAAATATAAACCTAAAATTCAGTTAGCTACACTTAGAATGGGAGGAACAACTTTAATCTGGTGGGAAAGTAAAACTCAACTAGATGTCAAGCGTAAAGGAAAAGTCATCTCATTATGGTCTAAGTTTTTGAAAGCTCTTAGGAAACAGTTCTATCCTTTAGGATACATGTAGCAAGTTGTTATTGATTGGCAACATCTAAGTGAAGGTAAAGGGAAAAGTGTTCAGGAGTTTACTCAGGAGTTTAGAAAGAAAGCATTGGCGCTTGGTATTTCATTGGATACATGTGAAACTTTGTTAAAATACATCAGCAGTTTACATTCATATTTGCAGCATACTTTATTGATGTTTAATCCTGATGATTTTGATGAGGTGTGTGTTCAGGCCATACATATTGAATCAGGTGGCAGACCATTCAAGTTGTCATCACAATCATCCAAAGAGTTGGAAACTAGAGATTCCAGTGACAGTAAGCGGATGAACATTTCGAAGAGAAAGAAATTAGCGATCTTTCAGAAGGAAAGACCTACTTGTTCTCATTGCCATAGAATCGAAGTGTTGGAAACTTCATCTAGAACTTAAGCCCAAAAAGTTCCTTAAGGCGAAGGATGAAAAGAAGGCCATTGCAGCAGTACAACAAGACCTGGGTTCAGATTCAGGTGATGAAAGGAGGATAACCACCATGGTTATGACAAGTAAAACTTCTGATATTGGTTCAAGTTCGAAAACTAATGTATCTTCTTCAAACATAAATCCTCCAGATGAGGATAAAAGGGTTGAACTCTTCCACATAAGGATAAGTTCTAAGCATACAAAAATTGACACAATGTTTGACAGTGGATTGCAAGCAAATTTAATATATGAACATATAGTTAATCAATTGGGATTGGAAACATAGAATCATCCAAGACCATACCCATTAGATTGGATTAATAAATCAATTCAAATACATGTCACAAAGCAGTGTCAGTTAAAATTTGGAATTACATCTAAGTACATTGATGAAGTGGAGTTAGATGTGGTCCTAGTAGACATATGTGGAGTTCTCTGAGGAATTCCTTATCTTTATGAGAGAGATGCAGTGTTTTACAGAAGAGAACATAAATATCACCTAAAGAAAGAAGGGGTTGAATTTATTGTTAGGGCACATAAAGTCAAATCAAACTTGGATTTAGTTGTTAGAAATCAAGTTAAGCAGTTAATAAGTTCAAGTAAATATGTACTCATGTTTATTAAGGAACAACATAAGGATGATTGTTCGAGATGCGAGATTCAGTTTATAGATCAATTGGTCAAGGTGGTTAATTCTTTTCCAAGAAATCTTATTCATGAATAGGATAAGCAACATGAGATACATTTAATGTCCTATGAACATCTTCTTAAAGACAAAATGACTCTCAACTCATTCATTCAACTGGACTCCAGAAACTATCATCATTAGCAGTGTATTGCAGGGAATGGTACATGTGAGTCTAATCAAAGGCTTGTTTCAGATGGTATGTTTATTTTCAGTCTCAGGGGTGCAAGTCAGTATTGGGGAAAGTTAGTGTTACATTTCTTTGGTATTTTATCATCATTTCATGCTTTAGAAAGTAATGAAGCCTCTTTTCAAGTGAAGAGGAAGTTTAAAATTTTTCATGACAAAGCATTTTCGAAAGCAGATATAAAGTTTCCTTATCATGATTTGAAAACTAATGCATTAAGTGAAAGTGTTAGTCAATGGAGATATCAGTTAATAGATGAGGAAATAGTGATTCAAGTAAATCAACAATTACTTAGATACTTTCAAAGTCAAACTAAGTTGCACCAGTCTTTACATCACAGCTAGATGAGTTCTGTGCAACAAGTTCACTTAGTAATCAATCAACAGGAAAGTGAATCAAGTCAAGTAATTTATATGAAGTCAAAATCAAAGGAGTCTTTGAATATTTCAGTTATTCCGAAAAGTATATTGTTAATACCCATCAGATGTATTGAACAAAGTTCTACAAATACTATTTTCAAAGATGTTTCTGAATCACTAACTCATGATTCTTCGTGGAAAGAATTCCATTACCATGTTGATAACATGTTGTTTTCCCATTGTCGCAAGTTTTTCATACTGTGGATGGAAGAAACAGGTCACCGAATAGAAATGTGCCATGGTAAGCATCGTCAGGATCATCACTTGCAGGTGATTGATCGAATGTATTGGTACATCATCAGGTCAAGGTGGAAAGAGAGGGATTTTTACCCTCATCGACTATTTGTTTAGTCAAACTTTTGTGGTCCAAAAGTTTTCAAGTGAAGAGGAATGATCTAGGAGGATCCGTTGATTCAAATTGTACAGGTGTTCAAGTGTCATTCAGTGTCGTCATTACTTCAATTCAACTTTGACAGATCAATAGTGTTGGTTGTGGATCAGGTTGTTAAGGTAATGTTATGGTTTCATGGTGTTCAGTTGATATGAGTTTAGCGCTTGGCTGCCGACTTGAGTTCATCGACAGATCCACCAACATTTGTTGACGACATGTTTTATGTCGTTCGACTCGCAGGGCTAGTGTCAACATGGGCGTTGTCGTGGCAGAGGATCGATATCGTCTTTTGTCGATGATAGGCATGGGTTTATTGTCATCATGTAACAAAAGTCGCGAACGTCACATTGTGACAATGTTTTACATATGGGTTTTTAAAATTACATATATCTCAATTAAAGAAAACCTTCTACCAATGTCCCAATCTATAAAAGGCTAAAACCAATCTAGATCCATCTTAACTCTTGAATCTATCAAGAGTTGAGAGGGATCAATTCTTTCAATGTGCAAACCTCTTTTTTGAATAAAAAACTTGAAGAAATGTTTGTGCTTCTACAGATTTTACCTCTCTACACTTAATAAATCCAGAATTAAAATTAATCTAAATTGATCTAATTATTAAATTTATTATTTTATTTTTATTTTGATGTAATTATTTATATAACCTTAAGCCATCTCTTCCCTACCTAAAACACATGCAAAATACAAAATTACAACATATATACAAATACAAATTTATATAAGCAATGCTTAATAGTGTAGATCCACATCAATTGTTTTAATGAGTTTGTTTGCATGGTATGGATGCAAACCTTTCGAAAACGAATCCTTTTCCCTATAGAAAATCCTATTCCTTCCACTAAAAGATCAGCAAATACTAAAAATCAGAGACACAATTTGAAAAATAAATAAATAAAGGATTTGGTGAAACATTTGTGTAGGCTGCCACTCCATAGGCCATGTAATTGGGCAAGCTGAACAAAATGCTGGGTTGTGATATTTAGGGCGGAATACGTTTATTTTCTTCTTATAACGCAACATATTGATCTGACAATAACCAAAAACAAATAATGAAGCAGGTTACAGAGCAACATACCTCCGCGAGGGTTAGGCTGGTACGGCCCAGAGCTCCTCCTTTGCTTATGCCAGAGGCAGCATGCTACGAGGACGCAGACCAACACAACTCCGACTACACCCACAACGACACCCACTACCGGAATTGCAGTAATCAAAAGACTGGTGTTGCTGGGTCGTGTAGGGGATGTCAAAGCTGGAGATCCAGATGAGCGAGGTGGAGAAGACGACTGCATGGTGGGTGGTGGTGGTGCTGTAGACAAAGTAGATATACAGATCAATCCCTCCACTCGTCCGTGTGCTCCTCCACTCTTGATTTAGTCACAGGCTCTATGATCAATGCCTTGTAGATTTCACACAACTGTACATATACACAGTGTATATACAGCCTTGGAGAGTCCCCGCCCCTCGAGCCTTCTGCCTACGTCGAATGTCTGTGTGCTTTACCGTCGGCCAACTAAATGTCATTGGCCTGTATTTATAGATTGTGGTGGGCATGGTATCTGAAACTTGTAATTTTCTTTTTGGGTAATGTTTTGTTTGAGGTCGAAGGCGGCTTCCTCGAACGTGCTGGGTACTTATTGGGTAATTTGCATGAAACATTAGTACAGTACGGACAAACAAATATATCAAACAAGCGACTGGAACACGACAACATGTTGCATTAACAACTTCACAGTTAGTTTGCTGCCTTAAAATGAGGGATCATTGATTAAAACAGTAAAACAGAGGATGATCAGTATAAGTGAGAGTTAGGGTTTAACAATTAGGGTTTAACTGTTTTGTTTACTAGCATAATTATATTTAATTAATTAAATGTAGTTATATTTAATTAAGTAAATGTCGTTCATATAGGATAGAAGGTTTTATTTATGTTTACTAGAGTTAGTAATAAATATATAAGGAGTTATTTTTATTAAGAATTTTTTGGAAGTTTTTCTGGTGGGTTTTTTCATTCTAATTTCTGTAAAAAAAAGGGCAATAATTTATTGAAATCACAAGTTTGATGGGTAACCCTGCACAATCGAAGTGCCCTAGGAGTTTTTCAGGGTGCTGAATCCATAAGGAGTTTTTCAGGGTGCTGAATCCATATATACAATGAAAAAACCAGTTTAAATAACACAAATCATGATTTCACCTCAATTTTTTTCCGTTAGATTTGGATACCAGAAAGTCCAAAAAATCACACTAAAGACAACTCTAATATATATAATAATAAAATAATATTACAGGAAAAAATAATATTTATTAATTAAAATACAAATATAAATATTGTGAATTAAATATAATATAAATATGGTTGATTAAATCATTTAAAAATAATTGCTTAATTCATTAAATAATCAATCCATTCATAATTAATTAATAAATAATAATAATAATTAACTAATTATTATTATTGTTTATTAATATGGTTTCATTAATATCAATAATTGTTTTTTTTTTAATGCTACCAAAGCATCCACGGGGGATTTGAACCGATGACCTATCACAAAGAGTGTCTTAACAATGCACCCATTCACCATTAATCCAAAGCCTGGTGGGCTTTCATTAATATCAATATTGTTGTACAAGCACAAACTCAATAACATAGGAGACCATAAACTTCCTAAGCTAGCTTTAAATTCCAACCAAAACCACATAAGGCTCAAACGAGGTTGGTATAAAGACACCAGGGTCTGGTTAAACCATTGGGAGATCGACGAGAATGTTGCATTGCAAAACATTAATAACATTGAAAATATTGTTACTTCTAAGTTCAAAGAAAAAGTGGTGTGAGAAAGATTTAGCAGCTAAAAGAAAATTAAGATATTATAAGGAGGTCATCAACCCCACCCTAGAAGATGAAAAGTATCTCTTTGTTTTAACTAGCTCAAAGAAGAAAATTAATATAGCTAATATTAGAATGAACTCTCATGAGCTTCATATTGAAACGGGTCGTTGGGTAGTTCCTAAAACACCATGGATGGAAATGATCTGCCATTTCTGTGAGAATATGCGCATCGAGGATGAAAATCACTTCCTCTTAGAGTGCCTCGCGTACAACCACATTAGATCTCAATTTCATAATCTTTGTTGCAATACTGACCTTCATAGCCTTTTACGATGTCAAAATTATCGTGAGCTCGAGAGGCTTCTCTCCAAGCTTTTTGAGCATATGAATAAAATCTTAAATCAAACTAAATAATTCGTTTCTTTAGGTCCGATAGACCAAAATTTGGTCTTACTGGACGTTAACCATTATCATCATCATCAATATAAATATTGTTTTTTTTAATTTTTGTATAATCTATATTAATTAATTAAACTCAATAATTTATATTTAACTCAATAACTAGTATTAAAAACCTTATGAATAACATTGCACCTTATGAATATAAACCCTTAGATTAATAAACCCAAGGGATTTACCTTAAAAACCCAAGGGATTTAAACTAAAAACCCAAAGAAATAATATTAAATTGAAGGGATCAATATTATAAACTCAAGGTATATAAACCCTAAAACAATCCTAGTTTACCATGGTTGATTTTCACATTGAGACAATATTTGTCACAATGTGATGTTGGACCATGGCTGACCATGATTGGTTTTTATATGGAGACAATCTTTGTAACAATGTGACGTTGGACCAAGAGACAATCTTTGTCACAATGTGACCATGGTTATTGACCATAGTTGATCATGAATGGCCATGGTTGATTTTCATATTGAGACAATCTTTGTCACAATGTGATGTTGGAACATGGTTGACCATGGATGACCATGGTTGTCACAATGTGATGTTGGCTCAAGAGACGATTTTTGTCATAATGTGACCATGGTTATTCACTGTGGTTGACCATAGTTGATTTTTATATTGAGACAATCTTTATCCCAATGCGATGTTGGAACATGGTTGATTTTCATATTGAGACAATTTTTGACACAATATGACATATTATAATTGGCAGATTGTGACAATTATAAAACCCCAAGGTATTATAAACCCAAGGGAATAATATTAAACCCAATGGATTAATATTATAAACCTAAGGTATATAAACTCGAGTATAAATATTTAAACCCAAGGGATTCATATTAAAAACCAAAGGATTATAAACCCGAGGGAATAATATTATAAACCCTGAAGTAAACATGGTTGACCATGGTTGATTTTCATATTGACAAAATCTTTGTTATAATGTGACTTTGAACTATGGTTGACCATGATTAATTTTCATATTGATACAACCTTTCTCACAATGCGACGATAGACAATGGTTGAGCATAGTTGATTTTCATATTAAAACAATCATTGTCATAATACTATGTTAGACCATGATTAACCATGTTATCATAATGCCACATTAGACAAAGAGACAATCTTTTATCATAATATAACCATAATTATTAATCACAGTTGATTTTCATATTAGTACAATACAAACACACAAATATGTCAAAGAGGTAAGGGCTAACCAGCCTGTTATAGGGTATTAAATGCCTTGGTACATGCAGCTCTATAATAAAATAACACATAGTTTTTGGTGGCTACATAAAGTAAAAATAAAAGCTGTGTGTTATTTTGCTATAGAACATGCATGTATCAGGGCATTTAATACCCTATGACAGGCTGGTTAGCCCTTGCCTGTCAAAGAAGCCATTGACACACATGTTGCATTAACAACTTCACATTTAATTTGTTGGCTTAAAATGAGGGATCATGGATTAAGACAATAAAACAGAGGACGAGCAGTTTAAATGGGAGTTACGGTTTAACTGTTTTGTCTATTATGAACTCATCTATTTTGGTGATATGTTTCGTGAAGACACTTCACAAACCTGTTAAGGCATTTAGATCTTTCATTCCTGATTTGACCATTTAATTTTTGGTAACATTTTGAATTTTAATTATTTTAGATATGTGGGTCACAATGGTCCAGGCACAGGTAGCAGAAGAGATGTTGTAATTCTAAATGTTGTGGTGCTGGAATTTCAGTGTAAAACATACTATGGCATTCGTGTCGGTGAACTATCGCTATCGCTTGACTGCGGTGGCCACTGCCCAACATATCTAAAACTTGTCTTTGTTTTATTGACAACTGTGTCTGACTGGCTTCCTCGAATGTTCATTAAATAATGGTACAGCACCAACGGAAAGACATAGTAACTTGTGCTCATGTCCTCCATTTCCTTACAATATCAACGCGTCATGACTTTCGGATTCTAAAAGGAATGAAGTTTCTAGGTCCTGCTTCATCAACGCAGGAGTCCATATCAACTATTTTTCGTGAGATGTTTCCTCAACAACGCATGACAAATCCTTTTCAGTTAAAGACAAACGCCAATACTTTTTCACGGAAACACTATTAACGCGTCACCACTGTAGGATTCTGAAAGCAGTGAAGTTTCTGCATCATTAATGTAGGAGTTGATAACGAACCAATGGAGTTTACGAGGAGCCTCATGGCATTGGAAATTAAAATATTTTGCCCCCTCTCACCCGTTCATCATTCATTCCATTCCCATTTCACATTATACTATTTTGCAAGAGTACAAATAAAAAGATTCCTTAACCTTATCAGTTCACATTATAGGGCAGATATTCCCCCAAAAGAAAATAATTCACGTGATCAGGTAAGAGCATTCCGCTATGCGCAGCAAATACACGCAACTTTTGCTTGGTGCACAACAGATACACGCAATCTTGCTTAGTCCCACATCGGTGCAGAGAAGGACCGCTACTTTCTAAGATGTAATAACTACAAAATGATTTTCTAAATTGTTGTAATCTCCACTTGCATGGAGTGATAATCAATTTTGGAACGATAAGACCCTGGAAGGAGCAAGGTAGGGAGCCAAAAAGTTAGGTAATACCTTTTCGAACCTTCCTGTTAATTAGGAAAAAATTTCGAACCTGCCTGTTAATTAGGAAAAAATTTCGAACCTTCCTGTTAATTAGGAAAAATTATTGAATTTACGTGCATTTTCCAAACGCCTACCTCATAAAAAAGGAATCTTGTGAATAGATTTTGGTGGTGTCTCGGTTACGTTATCTTGTGAATAGTTGGACTGCAATTTTTTCCTTTCTATACTAGTTTAGCTAGTATAGAAGAAGGTAGATTGGTGGAAAATTAACACAAGAAAAACAATAGTTGAACTGGTCGATGGGTGGGAAATTAACACAAGAAAAACAATAGTTAGATTGGAGTATGCATTTTTTTTTAATGGTAGATTGGTGGAAAATTAACACAAGAAAAAAAATAGTTGAACTGGTCGATTGGTGGGAAATTAACACAAGAAAAACAATAGTTGGATAGTTGGATTGGAGTATGCATTTTTTTTTTACCAGTTTAGAAGAGTATGCATTTTTTTACCGGTTTAGAAGAAATAGAAGAAAATTAACAAAAAAAACAATAGTTGGATTGGAGTATGCATTGTTTGGTTTAGAAGAAGGTAGATTGGTGTAAAATTAACAAGAAAGACAATAGTTGGACTAGAGTATGCATTTTTCCTTTTATGCTAGTTTAGAAAATGAGAATGTTTGAGCATTGAAAGGAAAGGAAAGCAATTAGTTATCAAATAATTTTGAATAAAAGGGGAAGGTTTCAGCATTGAAAGGAAAGGAAAGCAATTAGTTATTTTTCCTTTTATGCTAGTTTAGAAAATGGGAATGTTTGAGCATTGAAAGGAAAGGAAAGGAAAGCAATTAGTTATTAAATAATTTTGAATAATTTATAAGTATTTATAGTTTAATTCACTTTATAACTTTAAAATTGATCAGTGATATAAATATGAATAATTTCTAAGCATTTATAATAATTGAAACTCACTTTATAACTTTAAAATTTATCTAAGTAATACAAATATGATTTATGGTATTTTAGTTTTTACATTTTATAAATTATATGATGACTTAATACATTTAATACATTTCAACAAGTTTTTTTTGTTTTTGTTTTGTTTTTTGGTTTTTTGTTTTTGTTTTTTGTTTTTGTTTTTTTTGTTTTTGTTTTTTTGTTTTGTTTTGTTTTGTTCTTGTTTTTGTTTTTTTGTTCTTGTTTTTTTGTTTTTAGTCTTCTGAATAAAACTACTCCTATATTGATACAAAATATTTTTACATAGAGGCAACGGCCTCGAGAAGTCTAGCCCAGAGAGGCGGCGTACTCACATTACATAGCTGAAAATTGACCCAAAAAGACTAGCTAATGACTGACTAGAACCCAGGACCATGACTAGTGCATAGGGACATAATACAACATTGTCAAAACTATAGATTGACCAGAGGACTAGAACGACTTGTCTGAGCTTATAGAAATGAACAGGGGAGCGCTGCCTAGGACAAAGCTGTAAACTAAGTCATAAAGCATCTATACCCTTAACTTGGAACAAACAGGGAAACTACAACCAAAGAACGATGATCTGATTATGCATCATGAGCAGTGGAAGGCGCTTCTTCCATGATTCGACATCCAAAACTGAAGGGATCATCATCATCGGAGGGATGGCCCTCTTTTCTTGAAGAACCACCTTCAATTGGAACATTCAGACGCGCCTGAGTTTGCATGTCCTGGGAGGCAGTACCACCTGGAACCTTATTATGCTAGCTATGAAACTGAGAAGTGCCAGGCGACTCTTTCGCCCTCGTCTTTGTAGTCGCTCCTGGAGTTGCAGCCACCAAACCAATCGTACCCTCGCGCAGCTCAATAGTAACAGACGCAATGAAAGAATGATTACTGAGAGTGTAGGGGATTTGAAAACGGGTCGTATGAGCGTGAGTGTTGTGAGAGCTCGATGGTAAAACATGCGGCCCCTGACCTCATCCACGATCGCTCCTAGTAGTTGGATGACGATTAGAGCCGAAGCCTAAAGAGCAAGAAGAGGAGTCCGTGGTTGAGGAGGAGGGCTGGCGGATGGGTCGCCCACAGGAGCTTCCCCTTCTGCAGCCCATTCTTTGATGCAGTTTAGGCATGTTGAACATAGCAGAAGGAGCAGAACAAGCAACAAAACTTTGCAGGCCGGGAGAGACTGAAAGGGGGAGAGCAACCTCGCACGAAGGAGCACTCAGAATGACGGAGGACAAGCAGCACTTACAGTTGCAGTAAGGACTTTGGAAAGCCAAAAGTCCTAGCTGAGAATCAACACCGCATTCTTGAGCGCAACAATTGCCTGGTCTGACCCGAGAGCAAAGCGCCGCGGCAACGAGGAAACAAAACGTTCGCAGGGGAGGAACAATGAAGAACTGGAGGAGCACCATAATATAAGAGCAAGTATGCCGGTATGGGATGTCGAACTGCATTAACGCAATATTGAAGGAGCTTTTAGAGAGAATGAAGGCTGGCAGTGAGTGAGGCCAGATGGCGTTGGGAGTGAACCACGCACCATCCCATCCAACCATCTTCGTACTTTGATCTGTACTACACACCCGCATCTGGGATACATTTCAACAAGTTAGATTTGTCATCATTAATCATATAGTTCAAATGATTAATTAAAACAATGGAATGAATAATTTCTAAGCATTTATAATAATTGAAATTAACTTTATAACTTTAAAATTTATCAAGTGATACAAATATGATTTATGGTATTTTCACTTTTACATTTTAGAAATTATATGATGACTTAATACATTTAATGCCTTTCAACAAGTTAGATTTGTCATCATTAATCACATAGTTCAAATGATTAATTCAAACAATGGAATGAATAATTTCTAAGCATTTATAATAATGGAAACTCACTTTATAACTTCAAAATTTTTAAGTGATGTAAATATGATTTATGGTATTTTGGCTTTTACATTTTAGAAATTATATGATAACTTAATATATTTAATACCTTTTAACAAGTTAGATTTGTCATCATTAGTCACATAGTTCAAATGATTGATTAAAACAACGGAATGGATACTTTATAAGCATTTGCTTATAATAATTGAAACTCACTTTATAACTTTAAAATTTATAAGTGATATAAATATGATTTATGGTATTTTGGCTTTTACACAATATTTTTACGTAGAGAAATGGTAAGGTGTGTCCTCTTATAACAATTCATTATTCCTAACACATGCCATATATTGGCATTTTTGTGGGACCAATTGGAGGTGAACAAAAGATTAACAATGTTAGAAGAAGAAGCCAAAATAATTACAACTCATTTGTGATAGATGGTTTCCACCTATGTGTTAGAGGAGTCATATACAATGTAACTATAAACATAAATAGAAATGATGTGCATGAATTCTTTTTCATATATCATAATTTTTTAATCATTATTTCACTTCTATTTTTAAATATTTAGAGTTGGTGGATACTCAATTACTCTAGATGTAATTCCCACAAAATGCACATACATATATAGTTGAACAAGACATAAATATGTTCAAAGAAATTTTACGTATCCTGCTATCAACTTACTCATCCAAGTATGATATTTCTAAGTAATTAAAAAAAACACAATGTAGAGAACATGCCGGATTTGGATTTGATGTTTTCACACTATTAACTTCCCCAATCATTTGTTTGATAATATCATAGTGTGAAATTGGTCAAATATGAATTCTCTTTTTCAAATTAATTTTACAATCTACAAATATTCAAGGCCATAAATTTTTTAAACCAAGTGGGTATCAAAGTTAATTTACACAAATGCATCTACTATTGAAAGTGAACCAATTTGATTTCCAAAGCCACACATGGTATTTCTTGTTCTACATGCCAATAATTAGGTCCATGAAGCAATAAATTCAAATGGTAAGCCACACATGGTATTTCTTGTTCCTACATGCCAATAATTATGTCCATGAAGCAATAATTTCAAATGGTTTTTACAACTATTAAACATTCTACAATCAATTATGGTTTTGGCATTCTGTGAAACACTTGATTCCCCTCATTAAATAAAATAAAGACTAACAATACTTATAATTGGTAGTCTTTTAAACCACCACGTGGGCATGTTCAAAAACAATTTCTCTGGTTGGTTCAAATGCCCTAGGGTTAAAGGTCATTTCCCTCTTAGCTAATGAGTTATTCTAATAATCTCAACACAAGATAAATGCCCCGAGTACAGTAAAATTGCTTCACTACAACATATCCTATAATAGCTTGTCAAAATAAAATTAAAAAAAAAATATTATTTTAAGGCTAATGAAAATATTAAGCTACAAATAGAACATGGATTTGTTCATGTTATTGATAAGCTTTGCATAAGATGGCTAAATTTCATATCTAATCAAAATGCTTATTACTCTACCGTGGAATATATATACAAGTAGTAGTATAATCAAAGGACTATTCACATAGATACCCATATTTATGCAAGTAACAAATCCTAAATCCCAAGCTTTATGCATTGTATAATTTCCATAGTAGAGCTCAAAATACAATGTTATTCACGTATTGAATGAAATATTACATTTCCAATGATTTGAAATAGAGTTTGATGGCTCCATAAATTTACATACTTAATTCATTATAATTAATCTAAAGTTGAGGAAATTCAAGCAAATATCTTAATACTTAGATTTAGCAAAGAATTCGAACCATATAAAAATTTCTTTCACCACAGTTTCTTATAAACATGTTTGTATTTCTATACATGAATAGTAGAGAACACGATACAATTTGTCAATGGAAAGTAATAAAGAAATTTGCAAAGAGTCACTTATCACACAAATTTATTTGTTTCATAACCAATAGAGAATGGAAAATAGATCTAAACATATCCAAATTGGATTATTATATTCTGTCATTTATATGGATGTTTTTAGAGTGGAAATATTGGAGGAATTAGCTTGCAAGTTTTTTTAACAACATGTCTTAGTTTCGAAAATTGGGCTTGAAACCTTCTAGAGCCATTTTGAGGCATTGATGGATCATGAAGTTCGAGGAAGATTGGACTGAGGCTTGCAAATGTGATGGGATGGATACATGATGATGCTATGAGATATTTTAAATGTTTTGTAGATATTTTCTTTAGGATGGGAGTTTTGTTTTAGAATAAGTGGGAGGAATTATTTCCTAATGTAAATGTAATTTTAGTTTCCCTATTTTGTGAGAAGGGGAAACAAATCATCACTTTTGACTCTTGGTTACCCATGTTAGCTTTCTTTATAAATACATGAGTGTTTGAGAAGAGAGTAGGTAGAAGTGCAGCAGAGGTAGAGAGGAGAAGCTCCAATGTTAGGAGGAGAGGCAGAGGTTGAGGGCCTTGACAACACATGCCCGTAATGTATAGTCTGGTTAGTTTATTGTATGTATGAATTCAATTAATGATCAACTTGTTTAGATGCCTTTGTGTTGTTATTTTCTCTGTCTTGTCCATTATTAATGGAGTTGTTTATCCATACATGTTATGAATATGAAATGTGCTAAGAAAAAGTATCATAGTTGTATGCCTTCATGTTGAATCTGGAGGTGTTGAGAGATGTGTCATGGTTGTAAGTCTTTAGGTTTGATTGATGCGTTGGCTTGAATGACATTTGAAGTTGGAATGTTTACCCCCGAGCGTATGAATTTGTACCTTCATATTGTTGCATAGTTGTGGCTGATGATGTTATTGGTATGTACATTGGTGTGTGTATTCATTGTTGGTGTATTGCGTTGTCAGATAGGTGCTGTAAAAGCAATGTGTCATTGAGACCTTACAATCCGAAGAACTGATTTATTTTAAGAGATGATTGTTGTGTGCATTAGTTTATGCACCTTGGGTTTTCGTTGTAATGGTCTCCAAACTTGTGATGGAGTATTCATTGTACTCTGGTAGGCAACTGTGGGTGAATTGAGTGTTTAGAATAAGAACAAATCACCTATGTTAATACCTCTTTGACTGGTTTCACTTGTAATGTGTGTGGTGAGGTTGCCCATGTACCTTTGTGGGATTCTTGTAGTAAATCCCGTAGAAGAATTATGTGAATAGTGGTTGTGTGTTTTATGTTGGTGATTGATGTGTTGTTACAACAGAAAACCAGAGGACCTATTTTCTATGTTGTCCAAAACCATGCAGAATTGGTAAGTGTGAGTCAAAGGTAAATCCCCATGAAGAAGGGCGTATGATGTTGTGTATAGTGTTAAGGAGTGACTCAAGTTCATGTAGAGTTGATTAGGAGTAAGGATGAGTCGTTTAAGCTGTCTAGAAGTTGAAAATACACTTTTCTGGAAGCGCTATGAAATATAAATATTTCATAGCGCTTATAGGTTTTTGGCTGCGCTACAAAATTATTTCGTAGTTCCTACAACAAGTAATTTTCAAGGTTTTGGTTTGAGTTTTTGAAGCCTGTTTGGCCTGTTCGTTGTATCCTTGGATGAGTGAAGCCCTTGTGTGATAGTTGAGGTAGATAGAAGAAGGGTTGGAAGGCATGAGAGAAATATCTCATAGAATTTGTGAAGGAAATGTCCATTCTCTATTTTGACTACATATGTTGAATTAAATTTCTGAATTTCTAGAATTGAGTTAAGAACAAAGACGTACTTGTGGGTATTTTGTCTTGGGTTATTGGGAGATAGCTCGGGCAGCCCAACCTGTAGCCATCAAGTGGTATCAGAGCTCAACTATGTTTTTGGAGAATGTTAGAGTTGCAGAAATCTTTTAGCTTTACAGCTCCTAGAGGAAGCAAAGATTACAACAATTTGAGGTAAGTCTTTGTTGAATTGAGATTTTCTGAGTGTGAGGTATTGTGACTTAGTGGAGAGTGTCTACCTTGAAGTAGAACATATTTCTCTTTGGTGACGCAGTTAGAATAACAAATATTGGATTTTAGTACAACTAGAAGACAAATGAAGAGGTTGGTAGAAGATCCGTGTGATGGATATGGCATATAGGTCAATGAAGAGTTGATCTATGTACAAATTAAATTTCTAGGCTTGAAGACAGCTTGACAGTGAAAAGAGGTTGAAGAGGAAAAGGAACTTTACAACATTAAGTGAGGTGATTGCAGGGAAGTGAAGACTTGATATGTTCTTTAGAAAGAACAAGTGCATTGGTCAAAGAAGAATTGGTTCAATAATAGCGGAAGATGAGATCTTGTTATAGACATTATAAAATTGAATATGATGTTTTGATCAATAAAAAAACACCACACGTTGTTGTTTTTTGCACAAATACCTATGGAATTTTTTGCCTTAAAATTTTTAGTATTTTTGCTATATATATGATTTATAATTCTTTTATGTAAATTGTCACTCTATGATTTATGATACAATAAAATTAATCACATTAGTTCTATATATTTTCTCTGCATGTATTGCTTATACACAACTCAAATGTATTCATGATCACCCATTGATCATCAAGAGATTGGCATACTTAGAATGAGAGTACATGAGAACCATAATGCCTTCAAAAGTAAGATTATTTGCATTATTAATAATAGCATTTATAACATGGTAGCCATCAATTTATGCAAGGTACACAAAGGTTGAGTACAAAAACAAAGTAACATTGTATTCAACGCTACTAAAGAATATATATATATATATATATATATAATCTATTTTGTGGAATAACAATGACCAAAAGTGGCTAATGTGGTTTTTTATCACTATTGTTTTGCTAGCCATTGGAAAGCAATTATATATATATATATATATATATATATTATATATATATATATATAGTGCAAAAAAAATGACCAAAAGTGGCTAATGTGATTTTGTAGCATATTGTTTACTAGTCATTGAAAGCATTATCTATTATGCCATAAATAACAAATAACATTCTAGTCACACATGCCTAAAGAAATTGCAAATAAAAAATCATTGCTTAATTGTAATCATAGTACTATAACTCCATTAAATTGCATATGAAGGTGGGAAATGTGAATTTGTATCATATTGTTTGCTAGCCATTGAAAGCATTATCTACTATGTCATAAATAAAAAATAATATTCTAGTCATACATGACTGCAGAAATTGCAAATAAAAACCATCACTAAAATGTAATCATAGTACTATAACTACATTAAATTGCATATGTATTTTAGTAAATATGTCAATTTGAGCAAAAAATATTGCACCAAAATTGACTATAAATACAATAATTTAAGCTTCTCTATCCGCTAATCTTGGAATAAAGATCCTAAGTAGACATACACAAAAGAAATGACTATGAAATTTAGAGGTGCCTAAAATATTCGCTAATTTTAGCAATTATAATTTGTGAAAATTATTTCTCACATGAGACCTAATGAATCAACAAATCTCTCATTTATATCACAAAAAAATGGTTGCATGTTTCACTTTGACACTCATTCACTGTTCTCTGGATTTGTACAAACATATTGCATGTAACAACACCAACATTTGCACCAATTTAAACTGCAACTAATGCACTTGCCATGGAAATTGCGTTTAAAAGGCTCATTGTTTTACTTCTTCTCTTTTTTTATTTGTAGAATCCAATTTTTTTATTATCGGTCTCCTCCTCTTTTATAAGATGTTGCAATGATTTTGATAATTGCACAGGTACACATTCCATGGCTCAGAATTATTCACAATCGCATAACATTGTTTTTAATAGATTCCACCTAAACCAGTTGACATCACTTGAACCGAGCATATCATCAAGTCAAATAATGACTTAACAATCCAAATAATATCACTCTTTAAAGCCTTTTTAGTATCAACTACAATAAATAATACTAGGAAAAAATGCTTTAAAAACTAATTCCATTAATTGAAGATGTTCAAATTTAAACAAATTACACATTGTACTTCAAATCATACCAAATATCAATTGATCAAAAAGTCAAATCTAAGTATCTAAAAATATTTGAAAAAAATAATAATTGTATTTAAGTGTTTAGACATTAAATACTATTAATTGCCACAAATACCAAATAAAAAAGGTTGTAAGGTTCTTTAATTCATTCTAATTCACATTTGTCTTTTATTTCTTTTCACTTGTTTTAAAGAAAGAATGCACATAATTGCTACATAAAAACGTTAATACTATTTCATAATGCATTTTTTTAAAAGTTTAGCTTGACACTTAGACATAAATAACTTGTAATTTAACCCCACATTAATGGAAAAGAATAAAGTTCATTTAAAGTTTCTGAAAAATCTATAAGTTTTGGATATTGTCTCGTCTAGATAAAAGTATCTAGCACTTGAAAAATTTAGAACAAATTCAAATTTGCACAAATGTCTACAACATCTTAATCATTAGGATCCCATATTTATAAAATAAAAAGCACATGCAAAATCAATTATTTCTTAGCTAATATAGCAATCACTTCATTGATTCCTAAAAATATATATTTCAAAGGCCCATTATAAATATTATGAAGGCAATAAACTAGTGCATGATCTATTTATATAAAATACCTAGATAGAATAATTTATACTAGTGATTTGTATTTATGATTCTATATTTTTATTGCTTAAATAAATTACATTTTTTTCAATGTCCACTTAGGGTAGCTCAATTGGCAATGGTCGTGGAAATGAAGTATCATCGAACCAAAGATCTTGGGTTCAAATCATATGCTATCCCCCCGACCAGCGTGAGAAGTTGGACATGATGAAGATATAGTCCTACCAAGCTTACAAAAAAAAAAATTGATAACCTCTGTTCATTGAATATATGCATTCACATCTCTTTAAACTAAGTCCCTTTATCTCTTATAAAGTTTAGGAAAATAATTAAAACACTCATTGAAACTTTAATTCATTTTGCAATCATCCACAATTTTAAGTAAAATCAACAAAACCTAACAAATTAATCGCTTCGTACAATTTTAAATTATTAGGACGAAAAAAAATAGAAGAACATGGTCAACAAACAAAGTAAAAATATCTTCATATAAAATGTATTATAAACCAAATGTTAAATATACTACAAAGGTGTATTTTAAATATAAATTGATAAAATAGTTAAAATGTATAAGAGTTTAATTATTTTATATACATTTTAAATTAATTCAGTTTTGAATATATATATATATATATATATATATATATATATATATATATATATATATATATATATATATATATATAAATTTTAAGTATCTAAATAGACTTAATATTTGAGAGTGCATTGTCTTAAATTTGTAATTTAATTAAAAAAAAAAATCAATTTAAAACAAAATTGATTTAGGAAGAAAACTCAAACATAAAACTATTTGCTTGCCTATTTATATTTATAAAAAAAATTATATTTAAATTAACATTTTTTCGCTAAATGTCACACACTGAATGTACAATAACAATTTACTAGATATTTAAATTTAAATTTATAAGATATCAACTGATGATAGCCCTGACCTCATTTAAGTCGTTTATATAATAATAATAATAGCAGTGAACCTGAATTTCTAGAAATCAAAACACAAAAATTATATTTTCAATCATTATTGAATAAAAAAGTACATTACAAGCTAAATATATATGAAAAGAAATAAAACATGGATGAGGAATATAATAATAATAATAATAATAATAATAGTAGTGAACCTGAATTCTAGAAAGCAAAACGCAAAAAATATATTTTCAATCTATATTAAATAAAAATTACATTACAAGCTAAATATGTATGAAGAGAAATAAAACATAGACGAGGGAATAAGTGACAATTTGTAGGTAATAAATGGCATTATTACTCTCAAATATTAACACAAACGATAAAAACCATGAAGCAAGATAATTTGACGACTGTTGTTCATTTCCTCATAAAACAATAGAGTACTTTAATCTCACATAATACCAACATTAATGTATATGTGAATATTTTGAGTAAAATAATAATTAAATATAACACATATCGCAACCTTCGTTGAATTTGTCAGAGCTCACACCAGCTCCCGTGAAGTATTGTAGCTGGATTCGAATTGATTAGGGAGTCTCAGTAATGTCTAGAGAGACCATACAAACGAAAAGGCCAATCTCGAACTTGCTTTCAGTAGGGGCCACAAAAGAAATATGTGTGTATAGTTGGGGGTGTTTACAAGAACCCGAATTGGTCGGGAAGTGTCATAGTATGGTTAAAATGACAAGGCCAACCTTCGACCTCATAATCAGCTCGACCTTCGACTTGCTTCTATGAGGGCCCACAAAAGAAATATATATGTATAGTTGGCTTATTTATAATCTATTATTTTGTTTTTTCATATAACATATTATTTAAAAATTTATTTTTTCTATCAATAAAAATAATTGAATAATTAATTTTATAAGATAAATTTATTTAAAGAAATTTTACAAAAATATTATTATTCTTTCTATCTAAAAGTTTAAGATAACAAATCCAAAACCTACGTATAAATTTTAAAAAAATTACTATTAAAATGTCTAAAAGATATGGAATCCCATTTCATGAATATGGTTATTTCTATTTTCCTTTTCAAATATTAATGATACAAATTAGTCAATAATAAATAATATATATTATTATAAAACTATTTGCTTGTTTATTTATAGTTATAAAAAAGTTAAATTTAAATTAACAATTTTTTTCGCCTAAATGTCACAAAGTGAAGGTATAATAACAACTAATTTTACTAGATATTTAACTTTTAATTTATAACATATCAACTAATGATGGACGTGATCATAGACCTTATTTAATTCGTTTATAAATAAAAATAATAATAATAATAGCAGTGAACCTAGATTCTAGGAAACAAAACACAATATGTATTGAATAAAAAAGTACATTACAAGCCAAGTATGTATGAGAAAATGATGGGACCAGCCCGTTACGTGTGATTCAATCAACCCAATAATTGTTGATTAACAATGATTTAGTATGATTAATTTGTTAAACAGAGGTTAGTGCTCATATTTTTTTATTGGGCATTGATTGCTTGTTTTAATGAGCCTGTATGCCGAGAGGACAGTTGTCCTGACCTCGGGCATCCTTCCCGTGTTTGGCTAAACCCTAGGATGTTGGCTCCCGGTCATTTTCACCATGCTCTGTTTGGGTTGTGAGCTCTACGGTTATGTAGGTGACTGTCACTGTTGTATAACGATGTTCTGCTTGTGCCGACTGTGGCTTCTTTGTTGGTAAGTGGTAGCTGCGCTCCAACGTTTCTCTTGGTTTACGCTCTTGCTAGCTTGGCTCTGTTATTCGATGTTTTGGACTGTTGTGAGGTTCTCAGTTCCTTTGGTGGCTCGGTCCTCATTGTTTCGTCTTCATTGCTCGCTTGGTCTTTTGGGCTTGCTTATGGTTCCTCTGCTATTTTTATGGTTGTATTATCAGTTGATTTTGTATGCATGCGTTTGTGCTCAGGTTGCCGCCTCAGCGGAACCCTTCCATTCTACGTTTGCTCACTATGGCAAGGTAATATTTCACTCCATGATGAATGTTACGCTCTTAGTTTTTCTGTGCACTAATAGGCTCGACTCCTTGTGAGCAGGGTTTTGTTTTGCGATGGCCGCGGTCAATTATGAGTCTCCTTCATCCAGCCTTGCTGTCGAGTGGGTAAGTATTCTCGGTGTTCTCTTCCCTCACTATCAATCTTCACTGTCTCTTTCGGTTTGCTTTCAATCCATGGTTCTAACGTTTTGTTGCATTGCCAATGCAGGTCGCTGGTCTTGGCTGGAGTATCCCTCAGCTCCTCCTTCGAATGGAACTGGTAGGGTTTTTCCTTTTTATAACTTTTTGGTCGAAGGTTTCTCTGGTTTTTTTTTCTTGTAGTCGACCTGGGTTCCGGTTGCAATGCCATTCGGTGGTTGGCAATTTAGTTTTCTCGTTCGGTTGACTAAATGTTGTTGGTTCTGCTGTGAACTGTAATGATTTTTTGTTTAAGGGTTTAAATCCTAACCCTCTTCTCGCTGCTCTGCTCCCGAAGGAAGGTTTTCTCGCCTTCATGGTTGTTGGACTTTGGACTTGTAATTGTATGGTTGGAATACAATGTTTGCTACTGTAATTATTTTGAAAAATCAATGAAAAGAATTTTGTGCTAGTGCGCACGGGGTTACCTCTTGCTGGAATTTTTCTCTGTGACTGGATCTGTTGATGATGGCTTGTTGTAGCATACTCTGGTGCCTCTGTAGCTTCTTAATTTGCAAAGGAACGATGTGCTTGGTCTTCATTGTTTCTATCTATGTTTGTTCCGTGGCTATGGTTCTGCTTGTCGTTTTAGTTTTGGAATTCGCCTCTGTTTAGCATGGAAGGATTTTGACAGATTGTTTAATTGTCTTTTTATTACACATAGCGAGAATTTGATGAGAAGGACGTAATAGCTAGTCAGATGGACTCAAAAAAATGAAAAGAAAATATATCTTTTTTGTAGTATTCTTCCTTGCTCAGAATTGTCAAACCCCGTCCATGCTGTGTACATTTGTTTTATAATCTTACAATATAGTTAAGAAAATTGTTGGCAGTTTCTTCTTTAGTTATGCAGTTGATAACTTATCTTATTGTTTTAACTCTTTAGTTCTATAGAATACAAAGATAATATTTCCCTTTTTGTTATTTTGTTTTTTTTTTCAAAAGCGAATAACTATAAAATAAACTAAAAATAAAAGACTAGACAACCATGTGGCTGTAACTACTTTTATCTGACTGTATTGTCCCTAACTACCTATTAACGGACAATGACATCAAACAGGTTCCTAATAATGTTCTTAATTAACAAACACAAATGAAATTCAAATACTGATGAACCTCTCCTCCTCAGTTGAGACCAACACCTGGTCATGGCGCCCTTAGTTGGATGCTCCTGCATCAGGCTCCCGCGGCAAGAAAAATTCATGACTCCGTTCCATGAGCTTCTCGACTGAATAACCCACTTGCTCTATCTGTCTAGCACTAAGCAACGAACTATCCTCAATAGAATGGTTCTTCCACTTGACCAGATATTGCAAATACTCTTTCCACCAAGTTCACTTGGCCACATGAGTATCGAGGATCCTCTCGATCTTGAGGGGCTGAGCGTAAGGCATTTGTCTCATCCAAGACTCACCTTCTTCTTGTATGTCTTGTGTAGGCCATGTCGCATTGTCTTCCTCTGAACCAGCAATGTATGGAAACAGTTCTGACACGTTAAAGATGGGCGAGATGCCTATTCCTGGTGGCAGCTATATTTCATAAGCATTGGCTGAAAATTTTTGTAGAATTTTGCAAGGACCTATTGTTTTGTATTTTAGCTTGTCGTATGCACCTCTAGGGAAACGTTCCTTGCGCTGATGTGCGAGGACTTCATCCCCCAATTTAAACTGTACGTCTCTCTGCTTCAAATCTGTTCGCTGCTTATATTTTTGACTGTTGTCCTACAAATTTATTTTCACTTGCTTGTATAAATCACTTATCGCTTTAGCGAATTCTTGCCCATCAGCACTCCGTCTTTCCTGCTATCATAGATCTCGTAACTCATGCACTCTGCGAGGATGCATGCCATACAAGATTTGGAAAGGACTGTAACCCATGCTGCGATTGGGCGAGTTGTTATAAGTGAACTCTACCTGGGCAAGTATTCGATCCCACATTCGCGAATTTTCACCAATCAAACTTCGTAGCAGGTTCCCCAGACTTCTGTTTACCACCTTTGTTTGCCCATTGATCTATGGGTGATAAGCAGAGCTATAACTCAACTGCGTGTCCATGTTCTTCTGCAAGGTACGGCAGAAATGTCCTGTAAACTTCACGTCCCTGTTAGAGAGAATAGACTTAGGTAGGCCGTGTAGCCTGACGAGCTCTGTAAAGAACAAGTGGGCCACTTGAGTGGCATCACTGGTTTTTCTACAAGGGATGAAATGTGCCATCTTCGAAAACCGGTCCACTACTACCATCACCGAATCATAACCCCGCTGTGTCCTTGGTAGACCCAATATGAAGTCCAAGCTGACTAAGTCCCATGGTCTACTTGGAATGGGCAATGGCGTGTAAAGTCCTGTATTTTCACTATGTCCTTTCGCCAACTGACACACTTTACATCTAGTCACAAATCTCTGCACATCACTTCGCATTCTTAGCCAAAAATAAAAATGGCTGAGCTACTCTAATGTCTTGTTTATGTCGAAATGTCCGTCTAGACTTCCATTGTGCTTCTCCCGAATGATATTCTCTCTCATTAAACAGTCAGGAATGCATAACTGCCCCCCTTTAAACAATTGCTTCTCTTGCAAGTTATAGTCCAACCACGGACTATTGTCTCTCACCAAAGGATTCTAACAGGCTTCATAAGCCTCCTTGCAATCCATGTCAGTCTGATACAAGTTTTTCAAATGCTCAAAGCCCAACATTTGTATCGTACTCTCCTGCAAGAGTAAGGCTCTTTTGTTGAACGCATCTGCTACCTTGTTGGCCTGTCCACTGATGTGTTTCAACACAAAGGTGAAACTTTACAAATATTCTACCCACTTTGCATGCTTGTGATTAAGCTTGTGCTGTTGCATCACATATTGCAGTGCGGAATTATCCGGAGAACAAAACAAACTCATTCTCCAGTAGATAATGTCTCCAATGCTTCAGTTCTTGGACGATAGCATAGGATTCCTTGTCGTAGGATGAATACTTCTGCCTGCTCTCATTCAACTTCTCGCTGAAAAATGCAACAAGTTTGTCTTCTTGGCTAAGTACAGCTCCAATGGCTATACCGCTTGCATCACAGCGAACCTGAAAAATATTTTTAAAATCTGGCAATCTCAGGATCAGTCTCTTTGTGATCTTCTTCTTCAGTAGCTGAAAACTCTTTTCTGCTGCCTTGGTTCAATGAAAAGGCTGACTTGCCTTCTTTAAAGTGTCCAACATACGTGCGCAGATTTCACTAAAATTTCTTATAAATTTACGGCAGAAACTTGCCAGCCCAGGAAAAATACGTACCTCAAACAAACTTTTTGGGTATGGCCAATTGAAAATTGTTGCAATCTTCTGTGGGTCCATCTTCAACTCGTTTTCTGCAATCACGAAACCCAGATAAACCAATTCTTTTTGCAGAAAAGTACATTTTTTTCAGATTTATCAGCAGCTTATTCTGCTGCAATTTTTCCAGCACTTTGCGAACATGTTGAAAATGTTCCTCCCTTGTCTTGCTAAAAATTAATATATCATCCAGGTACACTATTACAAAATTCCCAATGAATTCTTTCAGAATTTCGTTCATTAATCGCATAAAGGTACTGGGCGCATTGCTCAGTTCGAATGGCATCACCAGCCACTCATACAGTCCTTCATTAGTTTTGAAGGTTGTCTTCCACTCATCCCCTTCTCGGATTCGAATCTGATGATACCCACTTTTTAAATCAATTTTTGAAAAATATGCTGCCCAGCTCAGGCAGTCCATCATGTCTTCCATCCGTGGCAATGGAAATCTGTATCGGATGGTAATCTTGTTGATGGCCCTCGAATCTATGCACATGCACCATTCTCCTCCTTTCTTGGGAGCGAGAACTGTTGGAACTGCGCAGGGGCTCAAACTCTCCCTTATCAACCCTTTCTCTAGCAATTCCTGCACTTGTTTTTTGATCTCCTCATTGCCTTTGGGGCTCATCCGATACGTTGCCTTATTCGGTAGACTTGCTCCGGGTATAAATTCAATATGATGACTTATACTTCTCTTGGGAGGCAATTTGTCTGGCAAGTCATCCACTACTATATCGTTGAACTCCTTCAGCATCTGCGGAAGTTCCGCAGGAAAATCTGACACCTCTGTGTGTAGCAGCACTGTCTTCGCTCTTCTTACAACAACATAGTACTTCACTGTCTTCAAGCTGCTTCAACAACTATTTTCTGCCCATTAGTAACACTCTCGTCCTGCTTGTTTCCGCTGTCTCTTCTTCCTTGATGGGCACAAGCGTGTGCTTGATCCCATCTTTGACAAACTTATAACAGTTTGTCTTCCCATCATGTACTACCTTCCTGTCACACTGCCATGGCCTGCCTAGCAGTAGGTGACATACATCCATCAACATTATATCACAAATGACCTTATCCTTATATCTGTTGATATGGAACTCCACTTCACATTGCTCATCTACCAACAACTAATGGCCTTTTGCAGCCATGATATCTTGTAAAGAGTGGGGTGCTTCAACCGCTTCAACCCCAACTTCTCCACCATCTTTGTGGCAACCAGATTATCTGTGCTCCCACTATCGATAATCAACTTACAACATTTACCGTGTGATTTACAAACTGTTCGGAACAAAGCTTTCCTTTGAGTTTGTTCAGCTGTTTCTTTGGCTGGTTTCAGCAACACCTTGTTCAAAACTAAGGCTTGCGCTGTTTTTGGCACATTTTCTGCTTCTTGGGGAGGTAACTCTGCTTCCTCTGGCTATGTGACATACGCACCCCTCTGTCCAGCTTGTTCCACCTCTGACACTCAAAAGATCTATTCCCCCACTTGTGGCACCTGTAACATTGATAACTAGCTCCTCTACCTCGGCCATTTCCTCTCTCTCGCTGGTATGGCCTGCCACCTCTCGTGCTGTCACCTTTTTCTGCCGTCCCAGAAGCTTTGGAACTACTGCCTTCTTCACTATTGCTAGCAGTTCGTTCTCTACCATAAGACTGTCCTCTTCCTCTGCCGGTTCCCCATCCTCTCCTAGCATTTTGTTTCCTGGTGATCTTCTCCTTTTCTTTCATAGCACTTTGATATGCTTCTTCTATGCTTTTCAGGGAAATAATGCTGATTTCATCTAATATTTCTAACCTTAAACCATTCACATACCTTGGTTTTCTTTGGGGTGTCCTCCGTATAACCAACTCTTAAATTTACCCGATAGAATTCTTCAGTGTACTCTCTTATTGTCATTCCCTTTTTCTTCAGATTCTGCACTTGCTGATGTAGTGCAATCTAGTAATCCTTACGCCAAAATCTTCTTTTCAACTTGGCCACCATCCTTGACCATTTCTTTATTGGAAACTTGTTCATCCTTCTTCTCTCTGTTTGGACACTGTCCCACCACAGGGCTGCGTGTCCCTTCAACTTTTTTGCAACGAACTTAACTCTCCAGTCTTCACTAACCTCTTCACACTCAAAATATTTATCCAGTTCACTAATCCAGTCCAACAGGACTTCTGTAGACAAGCTACTGTCATAATTTGGAATTTCTGGTTTAGTCTTACTACTTGCCAACAAGACTGCCCTCAACAATCTCATTTCCGGCCCTTCTTCATCTGACCCATTTGTTGTCACTACAACTTCTTCTTTGCTATCATCTCCTACCTCTGGATCCCTTCTTCTCCCTACTTCAACAACCTCCAAACAGGTAGTAAGGATCCTGATCTCCTCCCGCAATCCTTCCTCTGCTACCCTCCGAGCACCTCTCCCACGACCTCTTTATCCTACTTCCATTTCTCAGGCCAATTCTAACTCCTACTTTGATACCACTATGATGGGACCAGCCCGTGACGTGTGATTCAATCAACCCAATAATTGTTGATTAACAATGATTTAGCATGATTAATTTGTTAAACAGAGGTTAGCGCTGATATTTTTTTATTGGGCATTGATTGCTTGTGTTAATGAGCCTGTATGCCGAGAGGATAGTTGTCCTGACCTTGGGCTTCCTTCTCGCGTTTGGCTAAACCCTAGGATGTTGGTTGCTCCTGGTCATTTTCACCATGCTCTGTTCGGGTTGTGAGCTCTGTGGTTCTGTAGGTGACTGTCATTGTTGTATAATGACGTTATGCTTGCACCGACTGTGGCTTCTCTGTTGGTAAGTGGTAGTTGTGCTCCAATGTTTCTCTTGGTTTACGCTCTTGCTAGCTTGGCTCTATTATTCGATGTTTTGGACTGTTGTGAGGTTCTATGTTCCTTTGGTGGCTCGGTGCTCACTATTTCGTTTTTGTTGCTCGCTCAATCTTTTGGGCTTGCTTATGGTTCCTATGCTATTTTTATGGTTGTATTATCAGTTGATTTTGTATGCATGCGTTTGTGCTTAGGTCGCGGCCTCAACAGAACCCTTCCATTCTGCGTTTGCTCACTATGACAAGGTATTTCACTCCATGATGAATGTTACACTCTCAATTTTTATGTGCACTAATAGGCTCAACTCCTTGCGAGCAGGGTTTTGTTTTGCGATGGTTGCGGTTAGTTATGAGTCTCCTTCATCCAGCCTTGGTGTCGAGTGGGTAAGTATTCTTAGTGTTCTCTTCCCTCACTATCAATATTCACTGTCTCTTTTGGTTTGCTTTCAATCCACGGTTCTAACGTTTTGTTTCATTGCCAATGCATGTCACTGGTCTCTAGCTAGAGTATCCCTCGGCTTCTCCTTCGAATGGAACTGGTAGGGTATTTCCATGTTATAACTGTTTGGTCGAAGGTTTCTCTAGTTGTTTTTTCTTGTAGTCGACCTGGTTTTTGGTTGCAATGTTGTTCGGTGGTTGGCAATTTAGTTTTCTGGTTCGTTTGAATGAATTTTGTTGGTTCTGCTGTGAACTGTAATGAATTTTTGTTTAAGGGTTGAAACCCTAACCCTCTTCTCGCTACTCTGCTCCCGAAGGAAGGTTTTCTCTCCTTCAGGGTCACTGGACTTTGGACTTGTAATTGTATGGTTGGAATACAATGTTTGCTACTGTAATTATTTTGAAAAATCAATGAAAAGAATTTTGTGCTAGTGCACACGAGGTTACCTCTTGCTCAAATTTTGCTCTGTGACTGGATTTGTTGATGATGGCTCATTGTAGCACACTCTGGTACCTCTGTAGCTTCTTAATTTACAAAGGAATGATGTGTTCGGTCTTCGTTGTTTCTATCTATGTTTATTCCGTGGCTATGGTTCTGCTTGTCGTTTTAGTTTGGGAGTTCACCTTTGTTTAGCATGGAAGTATTTTGAGAGATTGTTTAACTGTCTTTTTATTACACATAGCAAGAATTTGATTTGAAGTACATAATAGCTAGTCAGATGGACTCAGAAAAATGAAAAGAAAATATATCTTTTTCAAATGCTCAAAGCCTAACACTTGTATCATACTCTCCTGCAAGAGTAAGGCTCTTTTGTTCAACGCATCTGCTACCTTGTTGGCCTATCCACTGATGTGTTTCAACGCAAAAGTGAAACTCTACAAATATTCTACCCACTTTGCATGCTTGTGATTAAGCTTGTGCTGGTGCATCACATATTGCAGTGCGGAATTATCCGGAGAACAAAACAAACTCATTCCCCAGTAGATAATGTCTCCAATGCTTCAGTGCTTGGACGATAGCATAGGATTCCTTGTCGTAGGATGAATACTTCTGCCTGCTCTCATTCAACTTCTCGCTGAAAAATGCAACAATTTTGTATTCTTGGCTAAGTACAGCTCCAATGGCTATACCGCTTGCATCACAGCGAACCTGAAAAAGATTTTTAAAATCTGGCAATCTCAGGATCAGTCTCTTTGTGATCTTCTTCTTCAGTAGCTGAAAACTCTTTTCTGCTGCCTTGGTTCAATGAAAAGGCTGACTTGCCTTCTTTAAAGTGTCCAACATAGGTGCGCAGATTTCACTAAAATTTCTTATAAATTTACGGTAAAAACTTGCCAGCCCAAGAAAAATACGTACCTCAAACAAACTTTTCGGGTATGGCCAATTGAAAATTGCTGCAATCTTCTCTGGGTCCATCTTCAACTCGTTTTCTGCAATCACGAAACCCAAATAAACCAATTCTTTTTGCAGAAAAGTACATTTTTTCAGATTTATCAGCAGCTTATTCTGCTGCAATTTTTCCAGCACTTTGCGAACATGTCGAAAATGTTCCTCCCTTGTCTTGCTAAAAATTAATATATCATCCAGGTACGCTATTACAAAATTCCCAATGAATTCTTTCATAATTTCGTTCATTAATCGCATAAAGGTACTGGGTGCATTGCTCAGTCCAAATGGCATCACCAGCCACTCATACAGCCCTTCATTAGTTTTGAAGGCTGTCTTCCACTCATCCCCTTCTCGGATTCGAATCTGATGATACCCACTTTTTAAATCAATTTTTGAAAAATATGCTGCCCCACTTAGGCAGTCCATCATGTCTTCCATCCGTGGCAATGGAAATCTGTATCGGATGGTAATCTTGTTGATGGCCCTCGAATCTATGCACATGCACCATTCTCCTCCTTTCTTAGGAGCGAGAACTGTTGGAACTGCGCAGGGGCTCAAACTCTCCCTTATCAACCCTTTATCTAGCAATTCCTGCACTTGTTTTTTGATCTCCTCATTGCCTTTGGGGCTCATCCGATATGTTGCCTTATTCGGTAGACTTGCTCCGGGTATAAAGTCAATATGATGACTTATACTTCTCTTGGGAGGCAATTTGTATGGCAAGTCATCCACTACTATATCGCTGAACTCCTTCAGCATCTGCGGAAGTTCCGCAGGAAAATCTGACACCTCTGTGTGTAGCAGCACAGTCTTCGCTCTTCTTACAACAACATAGTACTTCACTGTCTTCAAGCTACTTCAAAAACTATTTTCCGCCCATTAGTAACACTCTCGTCCTGCTTGTTTCCGCTGTCTCTTCTTCCTTGATGGGCACAAGTGTGTGCTTGATCCCATCTTTGACAAACTTATAACAGTTTGTCTTCCCATCATGTACTACCTTCCTGTCATACTGCCATGGCCTGCCTAGCAGTATATGACATACATCCATCGACATTATATCACAAATGACCTTATCCTTATATCTGCTGATATGGAACTCCACTTCACATTGCTCATCTACCAACAACTAATGGCCTTTTTGCAGCCATGATATCTTGTAAAGAGTGGGGTGCTTCAACCGCTTCAACCCCAACTTATCCACCATCTTTGTGGCAACCAGATTATCTGTGCTCCCACTATCGATAATCAGCTTACAACATTTACCATGTGATTTACAAACTGTTCGGAACAAAGCTTTCCTTTGAGTTTGTTCAGCTGTTTCTTTGGCTGGTTTCAGCAACACCTTGTTCAAAACTAAGGCTTGCGCTGTTTTTGGCACATTTTCTGCTTCTTGGGGAGGTAACTCTGCTTCCTCTGGCTGTGTGACATACGCACCCCTCTGTCCAGCTTGTTCCACCTTCGGACACTCAAAAGATCTGTGCCCCCACTTGTGGCACCTGTAACATTGATAACTATCTCCTCTGCCTCGGCCATTTCCTCTCTCTCGCTGGTATGGCCTGCCACCTCTCATGCTGTCACCTTTTTCTGCCGTCCCAGAAGCTTTGGAACTACTGCCTTCTTCACTATTGCTAGCATTTCGTTCTCTACCATAAGACTGTCCTCTTCCTCTGTCGATTCCCCATCCTCTCCTAGCATTTTGTTTCCTGGTGATCTTCTCCTTTGCTTTCATAGCACTTTGATATGCTTCTTCTATGCTTTTCAGGTAAATAATGTTGATTTCATCTAATATTTCTAACCTTAAACCATTCACATACCTTCCTATTTTCTTCGGGGTGTCCTCTGTATAACCAACTCTTAAATTTACCCGGTAGAATTCTTCAATGTACTCTCTTATTGTCATTCCCTTTTGCTTCAGATTCTGCACTTGCTGATGTAGTGCAATCTAGTAATCCTTACGCCAAAATCTTCTTTTCAACTTGGCCACCATCCTTGACCATTTCTTTATTGGAAACTTGTTCATCCTTCTTCTCTCTGTTTGGACACTGTCCCACCACAGGGTTGCGTGTCCCTTCAACTTTGTTGCAACGAACTTAACTCTCCAGTCTTCACTAACCTCTTCACACTCAAAATATTTATCCAGTTTACTAATCTAGTCCAACAGGACTTCTGTAGACAAGCTATTGTCATAATTTGGAATTTTTGGTTTAGTCTTACTACTTGCCAACAAGACCGACCTCAACAATCTCATTTCTGACCCTTCTTCATCTGACCCATTTGTTGTCACTACAACTTCTTCTTTGCTATCATCTCTTACCTTTGGATCCCTTCTTCTCCCTACTTCAACAGCCTCCAAATAGGTAGTAAGGATCCTGATCTCCTCTCGCAATCCTTCGTCTGCTACCCTCCGAGCACCTCTTCCACGACCTATTTTTCCTACTTCCATTTCTCAGGCCAATTCTAAATCCTGCTTTGATACCACTATGATGGGACCAGCTCGTGACGTGTGATTCAATCAACCCAATAATTGTTGATTAACAATGATTTAGTATGATTAATTTGTTAAACAGAGGTTAGCGCTGATATTTTTTTATTGGGCATTGATTGCTTGTGTTAATGAGCCTGTATGCCGAGAGGATAGTTTTCCTGACCTTGGGCTTCCTTCTTGCGTTTGGCTAAACCCTAGGATGTTGGTTGCTCCTGGTCATTTTCACCATGCTCTGTTCAGGTTGTGAGCTCTGTGGTTCTGTAGGTGACTGTCATTGTTGTATAACGACGTTATGCTTGCGCCGACTGTGGCTTCTCTGTTGGTAAGTGGTAGCTGTGCTCCAATGTTTCTCTTGGTTTACGCTCTTGCTAGCTTGGCTCTATTATTCGATGTTTTGGACTGTTGTGAGGTTCTATGTTTCTTTGGTGGCTCGGTGCTCACTATTTCGTTTTTGTTGCTCGCTCGATCTTTTGGGCTTGCTTATGGTTCCTCTGCTATTTTTATGGTTGTATTATCAGTTGATTTTGTATGCATGCGTTTGTGCTCAGGTCGCGGCCTCAACGGAACCCTTCCATTCTGTGTTTGCTCACTATGACAAGGTAAGATTTCACTCCATGATGAATGTTACACTCTCAGTTTTTCTGTGCACTAATAGGCTCAGCTCCTTGCGAGCAGGGTTTTGTTTTGCGATGGTTACGGTTAGTTATGAGTCTCCTTCATCCAGCCTTGCTGTCGAGTGGGTAAGTATTCTTGGTGTTCTCTTCCCTCACTGTCAATATTCACTGTCTCTTTCGGTTTGCTTTCAATCCACGGTTCTAACGTTTTGTTTCATTGCCAATGCATGTCACTGGTCTCTAGCTAGAGTATCCCTCGACTTCTCCTTCGAATGGAACTAGTAGGGTCTTTCCATGTTATAACTGTTTGGTCGAAGGTTTCTCTAGTTGTTTTTTCTTGTAGTCGACCTGGTTTTCGGTTGCAATGCTGTTCGGTGGTTGGCAATTTAGTTTTCTGGTTCGTTTGAATGAATTTTGTTGGTTCTGCTGTGAACTGTAATGAATTTTTGTTTAAGGGTTGAAACCCTAACCCTCTTCTCGCTACTCTTCTCCCGAAGGAAGGTTTTCTTGCCTTCAGGGTCACTGGACTTTGGACTTGTAATTGTATGGTTGGAATACAACGTTTGCTACTGTAATTATTTTGAAAAATCAATGAAAATAATTTTGTGCTAGTGTGCACGAGGTTACCTCTTGCTCGAATTTTGCTCTGTGACTGGATTTGTTGATGATGGCTCGTTGTAGCACACTCTGGTACCTCTGTAGCTTCTTAATTTGCAAAGGAATGATGTGTTTGGTCTTCGTTGTTTCTATCTATGTTTGTTCCGTGGCTATGGTTCTGCTTGTCGTTTTAGTTTGGGAGCTCACCTTTGTTTAGCATGGAAGGATTTTGAGAGATTGTTTAACTGTCTTTTTATTACACATAGCAAGAATTTGATTTGAAGGACATAATAGCTAGTCAGATGGACTCAGAAAAATGAAAATAAAATATATATTTTTTGTATTATTCTTCTCTGCTCAGAATTGTCGAACCCCGTCCATGCTGTGTACATTTGTTTTATAATTTTACAATATAGTTAAGCAAACTATTGGCAGTTTCTTCTTTAGTTATGCAATTGATAACTTATCTTACTATTTTGACTCTTTAGTTATGTAGAATACAAATATAATATTTCTCTTTCTGTTATTTTGTTTTTTTTTCAAAGAGTGAATAACTATAAAATAAACTAAAAATAAAAGACCAGACAACCATGTGGCTGCAACTACTTTTACCTGACTGTATTGTCCCTAACTACCTATTAATGGACAATGACATCAAACAGGTTCCTAATACTATTCTTAATTAACAAACATAAATGAAATTCAAATACCGATGAACCTCTCCTCCTTAGCTGATACCAACACCTGATCATGGTGCCCTTAGTTGGATGCTCCTGCATCAGAAAATAAATAAAATATGGGCGGGTGAATAAGTTACAATTCACTGGTAATAAATGGCATCATTACTCTCAAATCTCAACACAAACGATAAAAACCATGAAGAAAGAAAATTTGACCATGGCTGCTCATCCTCGTAAAAACATAGTACTTTAATCTCACAGAATATCAACATCAATGTATACATGAATAATTTTGATTAAAATAATATTTAAATGAAATAGATATCACAACCTCTGTTGAATTTTTTAGGTCTTGCACCAGCTCACGTGAAGTATTGTAGCTGCAACTAAATTGGTCGGGGGAGTGTTAGTAGTCTGGAATGTTTAAAGAGACCATTCAAACGACCTTATAGTGGAGGCCAACCTCCAAATTTCTTTCAGTGGGGGCCACAAAATAAATATGTGTGTATATTTAGCATGTTTACAAGGAGCTAGATTGGTCAGGGAGTCTCATAGTACCGTAAAGACAAGGCCGACCTCCGACCTCATAGTCATCTCAACTTCAGAGTTGCTTCTAGGAAGGCCCAGAAAATAAATATATGTGTATAGTCGGCATGTTTATAATTTATTATTTTGTTTTTTCATATAACATATTATTTAATAAATTTAATTTAAAATAGTTTATTTTTTATCAATACAAAAATAAATTGAATAAATTATTTTTATAAGATAAATCTGTTTAAAGCAAATTTATACAAAGATCATTATTATTTCTATCTAAAAGTTTAAGATAACAAATCCAAAAACTACGTACAAATCAAAACAAATTACTATTAAAATGTTTAAAAGATATGAACCTGTTATGCTTCATTTAAAGAAAAAAATGTGAATTGGTCAATAAATTACAGAAGTCGAAAATAACTAAATTAAACGTTAATTGCAACTTTAAGGTCGCTCAAAGTTCAACCTTTGCTAAGATGGGTCGGAGGTTGGCCTTTTCTTTATGATTCTTCTCCACACACACATCGACTGCCGGCTAGGAAATCGGGCCCAACCTTGACTATGGGTTTCATCTGAGTCCAAAGAAACCCAAAAAGTGACATGGAGAGGGATGCATTTATTCTTAATTTGATTATTTTTAAACGTACTTTTACAAACGTGGCTCATGCATGTTCGTTTATGTATAAAATTGAAGAACAACGTACATTAGAAAATCCCACAGTTGGAAACTCATAATGTTTTGAAAAACAAATTAGTAGCAACAATGTGTCCTATGACAATGCAGTGAATGTAAAACCCATGAGAAAAATCACATACAGAGGATCAAACTCTGAAATGCAAATTTAATTATCTAATAAGGGTTATTTATTTATTTTTTCATATATTTATTGCTCAAGGGTCTTGTGGAAATGGAAAGATTGACCAACTTCTGACATCGCAAATTTTAAAAACTTAAAATGCCACATTTATGCGTCGAGCACCACTGAGGTTGGTGTTATTTTCTTCTCTAACTAGATATTTATGCCAATATAACTCTGACTCCCCAACTATATAAAATACCATGAAATGGAGTCGGGGTCGAGACCTTGCTCACAGGTCTTGTGAAAATGGAAAGACACGTCAACTTACGACACAAAAATTGTTAGAAAGTTAATAATTAACACATCCTTGTGTCTACGAGTTGCGCCCGACTGAGCTCGAAGTTATTTTCTTCCGTAGCTAGATATTTATTTTAATAGAACTCTGACTCCTAGACTGTCTAAAACACCAAGATTTGGAGTGGAAGCTGACACCTTGCTCATAAGCCTTCTGAAAATGCAAAGATGCGTATATTTCCAACTTCGCAACTTTCAAAGTGTTAAATTCCAATAAAAAAATCATTGTAAACACTACATAAAAACATGGAATCGGGGTCAACGGACTATTTAAAAGCAGACCATATGGAATAGGGGTCGACACCTTGCTCATAGGACTTGCGAAAATGTAAGATGGGATGATTTCCGACTTAGTTGTGGTCAGTTACTACTGCTTTACTCTTACATAATTGCACTCAAAACATTGAAAAACAACCCAACAATGCATTTAACACTAAAACAAACTACTATTAAAATGTTAAAAATATATGAAACCGTTATCCCTCCTTTAAAGAAAAAAATAATTTGAATATGGTTGATAAATTACAAAAGTCGAAAATAACTAACGTAAATGCTAGTTGCAACTACGGGTTTCGTCCGAGACCAAAGATACCCAAAAAAAATGTCATGGAGAGGGATGCACTTATTCTTAATTTGATTTTTTTAAACGTACTCTTAAAACCATGACTCAAACATGATCATTTATGTATAAATTGAGGAAGAACATACATTAGAAAATCCCACCGTTGGAAACTTACAATACTAGTAGCGTTGGTCTCAAAAGTTCTCAAATATTGTTGAAGGATGAATTTTTCCGTTAATTCTTTTATGTTTTTGTTTTCCTAGTTGGGAATTATGTTAGATTGTAATTTTTGGTCACTTAAACTGTAACTTTTATTCTAATAAATTTAGTGTTTTGAAAAACAAATTAATAGCAACAATGTGTCCTATGACAGTGGAGTAAACGTAAAAGCCATGAGAAAACTCACATATGTAGGATCAAACTTTGAACTGCAAATTTAGCGATCAAATAGGGGTTATTTATTGTTTTTTTCATATATTTATTGCTCAAGCGTCTTGTGGAAATGGAAACATCAACCAAATTTTGACACCAATATTTTTTAAAAACTTAAAATGTTGCATCTATGCATTAGACCCGACTGAGGTCAGAGTTATTTTCTTCGTCAACTAGATATTTATGCCAATAGAACTCCAACTCCTCGACTATTTAAAATACCATGATATGGAGTCGGGGTCGAGACCTTGCTCATGGGTCTTGTGGAAATGGAAACATGCATCAATTTCCGACATGGACAATATTAGAAAGTAAATAATTAACACATCCTTATGTCTATGCATCACACCCAACTGAGCTCAAAGTTATTTTCTTCCATAATTATATGTTTATTTCAATATAACTTTGACCCCCCAACTATCTAAATCACCAAGATATTGGGTCAGAGTTGACACCTTGCTCACGAGCCTTATGAAAATGCAAAGATGCGATACTTCCAACTTTGCAACTTTAAGAGTGTTAAATTCTCGGAAAACTTCGTCGTAACGGTTACAGACAAACATGGAATTGGAGTCAACAGACTATTTAAATGGAGACCATATGGAATTGGGTTTGACACCTTGCTCATAGGACTTGCGAAAATGAAAAGATGGCCCAACTTCCAACTTAGTTGTGGTCGATTACTACTACATTACTCCTACAACATTGCACTTAAAGCATAAAAAATCGACCCCATAATGCATTTAAAATTGAAACTTTTGTGTTATTTTTATATTTACCCACAAACTCCATAATTTTCCGTTAAGAAATAAAATACGCATTAAACCAGAGTTTGCTCGGAGGGAGATCTCAAAAAATCACCAGGTTTCTATTGGTAGAATCCAGCAATCCGCTCACCCAAACAATTGTTGTTGACTAAATTCTAAAGTATAATATGAAAATTATGCGAAACAATGAACCATTAGAAGTTAAAACTATGCACCACGATGATTAAATAAGAGATTAATATTATGCATTTATTTGTCAGATGCTCATTGAGGAGGTCGGTAATCCTGTGACTTGGAACATAACCAAATACCTTCAAGGTTCCGTAGCAAAAGTTTACTTCTCGCATCTGATGAAGTAAAAAAGAAGAATATGTAATGGGTAGCTCACTTGGTAACAATGGAAGCCTGAGAAGCAAGAGTTATGCCGCAAAGAAAACACAAGCATGAAAATAGGAATTCCAGCCTCAATGAGCACCAAAAACCCAAGAAAACAACTCACAACTAATTAGAAATGCACTTATTGATACTCTGTTAATAAATTATCCACCAACACTCTTAAAACCAAATTTATGACACTAGAGCTCAAAGCAGGTCGAAATTAATTCCTAGTTGTACGCAAAATCACTCTCCTCTGTACTCTCTGATCAACCCGGTCAATCGTGCATGGCAGGGTGACATCTACCCTCGAAATTAGGGGTCAGGGATGTGGCGGCTAGTTGACATCACCCAAACATTTCAAGCAAAAAACAAATGTTAATTATAGAAATTTGAAAAAAGTTTGCAATATAAATAAACTAATAGCTACAACCAAATCGTAGATGTCACTGCGCAAGCAATGACATAATAAACACTACTATGATGGTTTCTCTCCATCTTTCTATTTAGGAATGATATTGTCCTCTTATTTATTCATCTCCATCTATGTCTTTATGGATGATATTGTCCTCTTATTTATCATCTCTTTCTCTTTATCGATGGAGATGTTGGACCCTATAAATAGTCTCTTCTGAACGTAGAGAAAATAGACCAAATAGAAGCTAGGATAAATCAATGCCACCACACTCATGAAGCCGACAGATATGAGAAACATAAGATTTACTTGGTCAAATAATGGTAATGTAAAAGAAATGCATTACTAGATAGACACACAACTTTGTATTGATTTTTATTTTTTTATTTTATTATATAAAAGGCGTGTATTATATCTAAAATAGAAAAGGTCATAACCGAAGGAATTATACCAAGCGAACATTTTTTCTGATAGACATGTCATGACGGACATAGAGCTTTTGGGAGGCACAGAGAAATGAAAATATAACTATTTTTGTTAGTAGATGTTTTTTCTTTTTGAAAAAAAACTAGAGTTATACATGCATCATCCGATACTGCATATGTGCTATTGCATAAACTCAGATCGCATAAAGGTACAAAAGATATCTACAAAGAAGAAATACCCAATGGGAAAGGGATTTACCCAAAAGTCTCCTTAGATTGCACAAGGAGAATCTTCTGAAGCAATTTTTGCAAGACCAGAGTTTGCAATCTATGATAAAAGATTATATAAGGTTTCAGTGTATATTGTGAGGTCTATCACACCATGAACAAAAGGTTACATTTTCTTTGAAGTTGGAATCAACGAGAATATTTGAAACCTTGATGTCTCTACAAATAGTCTTCCCATAACCTATAATTATAACTATTTCTAAAATATATAATAAAGGAATGTGGCTTAAGTAAGAATACGAAAGCAATATAGCATAAAATCTTCATGTAGATAAGCAAGACCACGAGCTGATCTTATTAGTCCCTACCATTTGGCAATGGCCAAGGACTATAGTAATCCAAATGCCCTTGGATAGCATTAATCTTAACTGCTATGCTATTTATTTACGGTGATTATTATTCCCTGAGCAAAGTTTGTAAATGCAATCACTGGGTAACCAAAGTTTTCAAAAGGGCCATGTTATTTGGCCTCTTCTCGAGGCGGAAGAGGCTGGACCATAGTTTAATTTGCTTTAGACTTGTTTATTAGTCCTTGTAGTCAAGGACTTGTTCCTATTAATGTTAGTATTAGTTTGAATTTGATTGAATCTGTTTCAACATATTAGCAGGTTTGAGGGTTTAGCATAGTGGCTCATTTTGGTAGGTGTTGTGCATGCAGGTGATATAGCTGGCTGTGCTACGGGTGTTTTGCTGCCTGTGTTTATCTTCACCAGGCCGAGGAATTGAAGACAGCACTGCAGTTTGGGGTCTCCATTGTCGAGAGGAGAGCTTTGGCTTCGGATGCCCAGCTGACGATGCCGCGGAAATAGGTTTTCAGAAGCTTGCCGATTACAGAGAACCGCCCTGAGGAGAAAACCAAATTTGATTTCCATGAAGGGAATAACAAAAATGGAAATGGCGGAATGGCTGGTAAGATACTAAATTATGAGGGCAGAGCTTACCTCAGCTTACCTTTCCGAGGATAGCTTAGCCAAGGCCGGGTATCAGAGCGCAGAAGGGAGCGAGCGGTCCTAGCTGAAGCAGAGCCTGTGGGTTATCGGAATAGTGAGAAGCGATCAGTGACTAGAGAACAGTTTGACCGAAAATATTGGCCAGAATTCTGTCCTTTATGCCCAGCAGAACAAGTCACTGATGTAGACCGGTCAATTGCATAAATTCTAGTTCGGATCGAGCGCTGAGTAGCAGCCATCCCTCAAATTGGTCTAGGCGGAAGTAGCTGGGGCACACTTGCCTTATTCTGCTTCATCTATATGGACCAGTCTCTTGATGAGGCCATGAAATTGGACAGCCACATTTGGACTCCTCGTATCCTCAGTTACTTGCTGTCTGACTAATGATTCCTCTGCGGCAACATCTTTATCATCAGGACTACTTTCTGGTGACGGTGGAACAGATCCTATACATGTACAACAACCACCGCCTGCAGAAATGAAATCTTCTTAGTGAAGCACATTGATGGGTGTTATTTTTTTCAGAAACTACAATCACATCACGTCCGCATAGCCCTCATCGATTCTGCCATAGGAGGACCAGTCTCTTGATGAGGCCACGAAATTGGATAGCCACATTTGGACTCCTCGTATCCTCAGTTACTTGCTGTCTGATTAATGATTCCTCTATGGCAACATCTTCATCATTAGGACTACTTTCAGGTGACGGTGGAACAGATCCTGTACATGTACAACAACCACCGCCTGGAGAAATGAAATCTTCTTAGTGAAGCACATTGATGGGTGTTATTTTTTTCAGAAACTACAATCACATCACGGCCGCATAGCCCTCATCGATTCTGCCTGTATTATTTCAGCAGTATTGGCAGCAACATTTCGCAAGAGCTTTGTGGTAGATTTATTAGGTGGCATTACATTACATTGCATGGTCTTCCTACTCGGGTTTCAGGTTTCAATATGCCTGATCACAGATGTTAGCCTGATTACAGATGTTACACTAGTTTCAATCTGCCTGATCACAGCTGTTAACCTGATGTAACCTTAGGTGGCCTGCTGGAGAGCTTGCATGTGTTATGCTATGGAGAGAGAGGTGTTAGGCACATGGCCCTCATGTAGGGTCCACAAGGTGGATAAAAGTTTCGACTTCCTTTTTTATTTTTATTGAAATCGATTGATTTTCTTTTTTTTATTTAAATTTGAAATTTCATGTTGCATTGTCGTTTCTCAATTGAGAGCTTACCAGGGTTCTGCCCCATTGATTCACTCTTCACCTCTGTCAATCATTTGTTTTCAGAGATCTCTAGCTACATATGAAGAGGATATACATCGATTTCCAGATGTTCCTTCATTCCTGGATTATGTTCATAATCGACAGTTACATAATCTACTGGTAGCCCTATAATTTTTCACACTTGCAATTTCTTGGACCGGACTTCTATCATTTAGTTTGTTTGCAGTGCGTTTTCTAACCGATGTAAAATTAATATTAAAGAAAATGAAGGTCTTAATTAGTACTTTAGAGTATATGGCACAAGCATGTATGTGGAACACTCGGGGACATCATTTGTTTTCAGAGATCTCTAGCTACATCTGAAGAGGATATACATCGATTTCCAGATGTTCCTTCATTCCTGGATTATGTTCGTAATCGGCAGGTACATAATCTACTGGTAGCGTTGTATTTTTTCACACTTGCAATCTCTTGGACCAGTCTTCTATTATTTAGTTTGTTTGCAGTGCGTTTTCTAACCGATGTAAAATTATTATTAAAGAAAATGAAGGTTTTAATTAGTACTTTAGATTATATGGCACAAGCATGTATGTGGAACGCTCAAAAACTCAGTAAGAGATACCACTATGTATCTATGAGATGCAAAAACAGACTAGGAAGTTTAAGGACAGGTCAACATTTTGGCCAAAATACTTGCCGACCTAGATTTCACAATTTCTAAAGAAAATGATGTTTATCTTGGTACCATTCAGGTCGACTCACCATCCAAATAGATAGCTTTTTTGAATATTTTTGTTTTATCTAAAAGTAGCAGCAAAACTGCATATATCTATGTCATGTTTTCGCCTCTATCTGGTTTGTTTATGTCTGTGTATCGAAGCGCTTCGCTTGTGGGCCAGTTAGTCTGTCAAAGCAAGACCGTCTGTATCCAAGTCCTTGTCTTCTGAAATATTTGTTTCTATGCTTGTATCTAGGTTTATTTCTTACAGGTTTACCATTTCTCTGAAAATATTCACTGGACTGTTACGATTTCAGCTCTTGATGTTGATTTATTCCCAGGGATAATGTTATCTGTGTATGTGTAATTGTACAGGTAATTCTATTAGCATAGGATTGTTAAAGAAAACATGCATTGTCAATGCGCAGGTTACTGTATTAAGGCTCTGCAGTTATTATTATTTTGCATATTAAGATCTATGGTGGACTTTCTTGAACATAGCTTCTTTAATAAGGGCTCTTAAAGTGAGTGCCATGAATGTTGTGGCAGCTTCTGTAGAAGAAGCCTGCTTGCCTGTTTTGCCAGAAGATTTATTTTAGTAGTAAATTTCCAAATATTTAGTGAAGGAGTGCCTTTTTATGCCAAATAACAAAATAATTGTGTTGCACTAAAATTTGAATGCTTATTTTGCTGATCAATGGGTTAATTTTTTAAGCAGTTCCTATATAACTAAAACGCAACTTATACATGAAATAAGGTGTGCAATTCTAAATAGGTGAACAATTAACTAATACTGACATAAATTGTTAAATATCTTCAACAATTTTTTCTTCATTTACATGTTTCCGTTGGTTAAGGGTTATGCGAGCTTTTATGCATTAAGTCAACTATAATGCAAATGCATTAGGTCCCTATATCACATGGTTTGAGTTTTTGTTTGAGTTCAGAGACCAAGTTCAGCAGTGCAAAACTATAACATGAAGTTTGTTGTGAAAAACATGTGGCTTTCAACATGTCCAAGAAAGAAGCATCCACTATAAATCTAACATATAGAGGAGAACTGATGAAGGTGGTATCATCTTATACTTGCTTGGATTGGGTATCTTCTGGACCATTCTCAGCTTGATTCTTGCAGTGGAAGTAAGATTTAACAAAGGTTATGCAACAATAACACCCGTTAAGCAACAATATTTCCAACGTTAGTAGAAAAAAATTCACCATCTTTGCACCACCGTTTGGCTTAAATTTGGCTGGTTAAAATGTTGTTCTTGTGGTCACAAGGGCCAAACTTAGATTCTGAAGCACAAGCCAATGTGGTAGCACATGTTAGTGCTCTTACTGAAGCTTATGTGAAGCACATATCAATCTGTCTCTTAGCCTGCCAGTGCTCAGAGAGCAGTTGCAAAAATACATGGGGCAGCTATGATTGTAGCTGCAAAGATGACCTTCTGTATATTAGAGACCATGATACATGCATAAGTAAGTAGTTTTACTACATGTGCATGTATGTCTGTAGTTCTTGTCCTTGCACTATCCTGAGTTTTCTAATGAAATTGTAGGATATAATGCAAAGGAACAGGAAAAATTATTCTTTGCAGCCCTGTTCAAGTGGCATGCTCTGCTTTGCAAAGTGTTGGGTACATATGCTATGAATCATGGCTGTTGAACTACCATTATTATTATTATTAAGTTTAGATTTTAACTAGTTTTTTTTTATGTGAAAAGCCTTGAAATAATGTTGGCACTATTGTCTATTAAAATTTAAACCTCGTAAAGGAGTTCATTGTGTGCCTTGATCATAAAAGAATCATATATATATATATATACTATATATATATATATTATTATATATATATATATATATATATATATATATATATATATATATAACTCCATGTGAGTGCTTGTTGAATGCTCAAAATTGAGTTGCTATTTCTGATAACACACCTATCTCAATCAATTCAACTGATTTTAATTGCAAACACCATTAGCCATTGAGGCTACTATTTCTTGTTCACGATGCTGGAATGATTTATGCATGTTCTTTATCACTAAATCAATTTTATTATCTTATATGATCATTTAGCAAGTTTAGACAATAATGTTATTGGTTGATGACACGGTTCGCAACACATTCTGTTTTACGACCAAATTTTAATTTGTGCATCCAAAGAGATAGCTGTGTGCTACAATGTTTGACAAGCTTTAACGAGAGAAGAAATTCTAGGGGCTAAGAGAGTGTATTTTACCTTTGTGCTAAAATGTGGGATAGTCTTCAGTGAAAGAAGAAATTCTCGAGGGTAGTTTTTTTCTTTCTTTTCAAGTAGCAGACATGGATTTTTACTACATGTGCATGTATGTCTGTAGTTCTTGTCCCTGCACTATCCTGAGCTTTCGTTTTATGTAGGTGTCAAGGTTCCTGGTTATTTCTTGAAAGGTAAAACTCTATGGACACAGGAGATTCAAATGATGTTTTGTGCTTAAGGTTGCCTTAAAAGTTAAGTGATCTCTTGGAGGATATTGGTAGATTCAAGTGTTGTTGCCAAGCTCCTGGAATGCCTGATAAACTTCATCACATGGTCCTTAGTGCTAAGTTCTCGACTGTCATCATGTTTCCTTGACAACCAATCTCTACTCCATGGTTTCTTCTTTTGAATCTCCTTGTTATGGTTGTCCGAAGGCACTGCCTGCAGCTCCTTACTCCACCAATCAGGTATTTCTTTTGATGGTGGGTAAGGCCAATCCTGATCAGCTTCAATCTCGGAAACAATTTCCTTCCCCTTAGGATGAAGTTCATTAGCATCTACATCCTGTGCAGAGGATTCAGGCTGCTTTTTTGTGGGCTTATCACTGTCTACAACAACGATATCCATATTTCTCCCAATGCTTCCTTCAACGTGATATTTGTGCTTAGATTTCATTTTACTTCCATCATCTGAAGCTAATTCCAATTTCGACCCCATGATCTTGGCAAGGTCCTGGCTTTTCAAAAGGTCTTGGCTTCTACCCATCAGCTCTTGGCTCCTTCCAAGGTCTCCGCTGAACATATCATGACGTAAATACATATCATTGTCCTTGAGTCTTGCAAGTCCAAAGTTTGCAATAGAAGCACTGAAATTGTCATCTAATAGCACATTTTTGGGCTTTACATCTCCATGGATGATGGGCGGATCACATTCAAGGTGCAGAAATGCCAGAGCCTGCGCAACATCAACAATAATATTGAATCTCTTCTCCCAATTCAACTTACCAGGAAAAGTCAGATCATCCTTCTCAAACAAAGCTTTCTGCAGGCTCCCGTTCTGCATATGTTCATAAATGAGGATCCTCCTCTTACCATTTGCACAGTAACCCAAAAGGCTAATGATGAAAGGAGAGCGCAACCCGCCTATGATGGCCATCTCATTCTGAAACTCTCGTTCACCTTGCAGGGACGAGGCATCGAGTTTCTTGACAACCACCTACTTGCCATTGCGCAAAACTCCTTTGTAAACAACCCCAAATCCTCCTTTCCCTAGCTTCATTGAATCGTCAAACGAGTTGGTAGCGTCCTTCAATTCCCTGTAACTGAACCTCTGAAGCTTAACTCGCGAAAAATCATAGGGATTGGTTCTGCTGCTCTTCACACGACTGTAGTACAAATACACAAAGAACACTATGAGTACAAACATGCTCAACCCAAGTGCTCTGAGCCCAAGAACCAGGGTCTGGTTATTGGCTCCAGAATCATGTTGGTTAGAGTCTTCTGCCTTTGGTTTTAGTTGATCCCATCTAGGAAAGAGAAAAACTTTTTCCCTACCAGGCCATCCTGAAATTTGTCAATGAAAGGTAGAGGGAAATGATCCTTCTTTGTTGATTCGTTTAACTCTCTGTAATCGACACAAATCCTCCACTTCCCATTTTTCTTTGGGACCAACACCAAAGGAGAAACCCACTCACTGTCTAAGATAGGGTAAATGAATCTTGCACCCAACAACTTTTGCAGTTCTTCTTTGACTATATCCTTGAGAGATAGATTCATTTTCCTTTAGGGTTGCTGGACTGGTTTGCAACCTTCTTTAATATAAATGTGGTGAGTACACACTGAGGGGTGCACTCCCTTCATTTCTTTGTAACTCCAAGAAAAGGCATCCATATGTTCCCTTAACATGTTGCACAACTTTTCTTCTTGTTGTACAAATAGAGAGGGGATGATTTTCAAAGTTCTCTCATGGCCGAATTCTATTGTTTTGACAGGAGTAGCATTTGAATAAGTTAAGCATAAATCAATCTGATGCTTTCTCTTGGTTTCCTTTACTACTTCCTCTAAGGACAAGGTGCTGGGAGTTGGACTTTGGAGTATGTTTTCAATCAAATCATCTTCATCCGGTTGTCCTCCTCCTTTGGCAATTTCTAGGGTATAGAGTTGGTTTGAGTAGATTTCATCTTCTTCCTCCCCTTCTAGTCATAAAGGTAAGTCATGTTCTAGAGATGGCTGAGCAGGAGGGTACAAGACCAACTACTTGGATACATCCCCATTTTTGATAGTCATATTTCCAGCCCTGCAGCTGATGTAAACATCGATAGTGGATAACCAAGGCCTCCCAAGTATGAGAGGATAACCACTAAGCTTGGCCTTAGGCTAGAGAACTAGGAAGTTTGCAAGGTACTCCTAGGATTCAATGGAGACCATCACATCCTCAACAATCCCCTCAGGGGCTACTATGGAACGGTTTTCAAGTTGCAAGATTGTTGTGGTCTTTCTCAATGAACCTTGGAGATTGAGCTTGAGCATGATTTCCTTAGTCATTACATTAATGGTAGCCCCAAGATCAATGAAGGTGTGTGGGACAATGGTGCCATTGATGTACATATCTACTACAGGGCTTCCAAGGTCCAAATACTTTGGGCAAATTACCTACCCCAACATTAAGTCAGACATCTGTCCAATGACATTAACGGTAGGGGTGTCTCTTTTTCGCCTCCTTGGATCTTTGAAACACTTGTCTTTAATCAATTTCTTGTAAATAGGTACATCCTTGATGGCTTGGAGAAGTGGAATTTTGACACATAGATTTTTCAATTCACCGAGAAGTTCATTCTCTTCTAGGGTGGGTTGAACTGGATGAGTTAATCTCTCAGGAAAGGGTGGTGGATTCACTCTAGGCATGCTTTCCTCTCTTTCCTCCTCACTCTCCCTAGCTAGAGATCTAGGTTGGTTGTCTGGGAGTACTCTCCCAGATATTAGGTTTATTTCTTGAATCTCCACAACATAAGCAGGATAAGGTATCTCTCCATTATATACTTGTTGTCCCTGTCTGTTGTTCGGGTTCAGATTTGGCTGGGCAGGCATCTGAGGTTGTTTAGGTGGAGCAGGGTGTAAAAGTTGTGGTTGAGTAGGATGTGAATGCAATAAGGTTGGAGCATTGTTGTATGGGGGTCTCCACCCCTGGGGTGGTGCATTCCACTGAGGCTATGGTGGAGTATATGGCTGAAATGATTGGTTGGTCGACTAGGAATGGTACTGTGATGCAAAAGACCAAGGAGAAGGTGTAGATTAGGAGGGATGAGTAGGGGGGCCAAGAGGGAACATACGTGTTCTAGTTAGGGTTGTAATATGCATGTGATGACCCTTGCATGCCCTGCTAGTATGGTTGAGGCCCATGAGGTCTCCTTTGATTTATGTAGAAGAGTTGTTTAGTCACCCCTTCAGTTCCCTGATACACAGATTTTAGTCTAGGTAGAGAAGGGCACTTGTTTGTGGAGTGGTTTTCTTCATAGACCGAGCAAATTTCGATAAGGTTTAACAAACATTCATTCCTAGGGTGCCTCCTTATGCATATAGGGTAGAAGATAGCTAATGCTCTCTCTCTTTTCTCCTTCTTTCTCTTGATGTGCATAGTGTCCATCTATAGGGCAAGGGTTTGCAACATTTCACTCTTGAAAATATTCCAGCATATTTCCAATTTCACCTTTTATGGATGTGTTAGAAGAGGATGAGTTGGCCTTTGGTTGACTACCCCTACCCTTTTTCCTAGCTACCCTAGAATGGTTCCTAAAGACAGTCTTGATATCTTCATAGGGTAGCTAGTAGATGTCCCCTCCTGCTAGCAGGTTGAGGGTATCCAAAAGATCTTCCCTTACCCCTGGAAGCAGGACTAGCTTCAGTGACTCAGGATCAAGAGTGCACCTCAGCCTTTTATAGCTAAGCTGGAATCTTTCTTCATAATCCTCGAGGGATTCATCATGCCCCAAGGTCATCCTAAAAATTTCCTCTTTAGTGTCTTTGAACCTGCAGTAGTCTTGACACTTGTTGTTGAAAGCTTGTTGCATCTGAGCCCAAGTAATGATGTTATCCCCAGGTAAACCCATGAACCAGCGCAGAGCTGCATCCTTGCGAGTGGATGGGAATAATTTCAACTTCTGCTCATCAGTGGTGTAATCATAAGTTTTGTATATGACGACGAACTCAAACAGGAAAGTATCTAGATCTTCCGAGGTCAGACCATGGAAATGGGGAGAGCGGAGGGGCTTATGTTTTTCATCTTGGTATCCCCATTAGTTTCACTAATGGGAAAAGCACCCTCAATTCTTTCTTTATCTCCTCTATCATTTCTATTTTCAACCATTAGGTCGGTTGGAACGGGTTCTCCTTATTCTTCTCCCCCTGTAGGCTCTTCAAAAATCTCTGGTTGTTTGCCTAAGGGGTCTTCCAATTCACAGCCACCGAAGAAGAGGGAAGGTTGGCTGTTTGAAGTGGTGGGGGTATTTGGTAGAAATTTTCCTAAGTTATCCCTATTCCTACGAGGCATGAAAGAAGTGTTTATGTTTTATTTGTGGTTTTTTTTAATCTTTGAGACTAATTGCAGAATTGAAATAACAACCTGAATAGAAACTAATTGTTGAATGAAATCTCACTTGTAGAATAGAAAATAAAGCAAATCACTTACAATTACTTTTGCAGAAATGAAGCTAATAGGAAAATATCAAAGACAAGAAATGGAAGAAAGAAAGCAGAAATCACATCTTACTTAGACACGATCCCCGACAACGGCACCAAAAAGTGATAAGCACCAATATTACAGCAAGAATGCTGCAACTCCTGGGGCTACCAACTTTACTTTATCAACCCGGGGTTCGTAGAAACTTGGAGGTGATAGTGTTGTATACATAAGCAATGCGATGGGTCCACTCTTTGTCACTGCTAAGCTGGTGATAAACCAATATGGTTTCTCAAACCAGCTTTCTATTGATTCAGAAGAAGCTTGATTACCAATGAGGAAAAGGGAAATTTGCACCAACTGAAATCTTGTCTATTGTAGTAAGGAAAGATTGAAATCAAATGCTTAAACACACCAATCATCTAACTAATTGTTAATAGGATTTGCTTCAAAACAATGCTAAGTTAACATGTATGTAATCCTACTGTCCTAGGCATGCAATCTGAAATAACCAAACACTCTACTGTTGTGCATGTAAATGAACATAATAACTCTTTTTTCCTTTTTTTCCTTTTTGTGTGAAAAATATGAATGCTAAATCCTCTTGGTGATGTGGCAGATAGGTTAGAGATGGTGGTGAAAGGGCAGATGGCTTGGGAAGCAAGTAGGGGTTTTCTCCTGTCTTCCTAAACGATTTTTGACATTTCGGCCTTAAAACAGGCCACTACAGGTCATCCTACAGGATGTCCTAATGCTTCCTATAGGATGTCCTAATGCTCCTACAGGATCCCCTGTATTCTTAGAGGATCCGACCAAGAGAAATAGGAGTGATTTGGAAGGTGGTGTAGGGCTTAAGGAAGGTGAATGGTGGGAGAAATAAGGAAAGGGAGTGACTAAGACTCCTTCAGAGCTCAAAACATAGTTTGTACGATGGTTGGATTTGCTCAACAAACCTGGAAAGTTGTTCTTGTGAAAGGATGAATTGTTTGAGGGACTTAGTGGAGAAAGTGATGATTATGGATGGATGAGGTTAGGACAGGGTTGTTGGTCATGAGATCTCCCTGCATTGTTGGAACTCCTGCACTGCATCACTCACTGACATTTATCCATGAATCATGTCAAATAAGAAATATTTTTAATCAAATAAAGAAAACATAATGTTATTATCTAGTTGCCTAGCTCATGTATGGAAGTACTTGAAGAATAATGTGAAACACAATGAGATCTAAAAAAAATCCAAAGATATCAGAGATGATAATTGCATCCTATTCTTGAAAACTGAAAAGATGTTGGCCTAAGTAGCAGAAAACCCTAAATTCCATGAGAAATCAGAATTCTGTCTTTTTGGGGCTATATAGGAGTTTTTCCCTCAAACCATGGTCCTAAACGGAGGAGTGAGGTTAAGTCCACCTACTAACATCTTTTTGGTATTCCTTTATCTTTCTAAGCTACTGCTAAAGTAAGACATAAATGGAAGCAAACTAATCCAATTTCACAATTACTTGCAATGAAATAATGTTAAGGCCTAAAACCAATTCAACCATTAATCTATGAAATCAACTAAGCATACAAGTACAAGACAAGGATCCTTTTCTTCTAGGGTTGGGCCCTAACCCAAGAGCTTTAGCCCTCTAATTCAACTTAGTGCCGGATCAAGGAAATGCTCATTCTCATTGTCATATCAGAAAAATTACATAACAATGTCTTCCACAAGTCTTGAACTTGAAAATGCTTAGTGCTCTTACATAAAAAACCTGAATCATAATGAGGCTCTAGGCCTTATTATTTATACAACTAAAGTCTCCAACGTCTTCCTTAAATCTAGGGAGGCTTGGCTCCCAAAATCAAGATGAACTAGCTCTTAACTATCACTGGCTCGGCTGCCTTTTGACCTTCATGACTCGGCTGCTTGCAACTCTAAGCTAGTGTGATTTGATGGAGGAATATTCGAATGACTGAGGATTAAATTAGGAGGATCTACCTCCGACAATCTCTCTTCCTTGTCTCATTCGAGTTTCTACCCTTAATTAACCAAAATTGCCATGATTTGTTCTCAAAAACCTGCAATCAATGCACATTATACCACTAGACATAACATATTACTTTTACTCATCTCATTAAGCAAAATCTAATTAAAATATGTAAGGAATTATGAGAAGAGTTGATTTTAATAAGCTTGGAGGTTTATTAAGGTCCATACAGTTACCCAACGATGAGGCTCATTAGTCTCAGACCCAAAATAAAAGAAAACCAATGGACATATATCCCTTTCAATCGGAAGATACACCAAGGTATTGTTCCTGCCCTAAACCCTAGTATTGCAAATCCTTCAAGTTAAATACTTTCAAAATCACTATGTTTTATATTCTTACAGCATCATTATATTGCTTTCACTCACAACAACACAAAAACCTCAAAAGAACCACTTTTGATATGCAATTTGTAAAATAAAACTTAGTCTCAGAGACCTTCAAAGTTAATAGTCCATTATGTTAAGTGATTCATTGAAACTCAAAGGGATTCGAAAAACCATTCCAAGGTTTTCTTTAAAACAAGATATATGATTGTTGGATGAGGTCTTAAAAAGAGTTCTAAAACCAAACCTATCTTTCACAATCTTTTAAATGTATATACACTCATCACAGAGAAGAGGCCTAAATCTAGCATCAAGTCATTTCAAAACATTTCCACATAATCTCAAAACAACAGGACACTGAACTCAACAACTAGAAAAAAATAAAACAATACCACATGCCTTCAAAAATACACAACGATTGCTTCCAGATTTGGGTTATTTCTTTCATAAATCAAACACATCATAAACATAACCTTTAAATCTCTTGTGCAAGCTTATAGAAATAATGAAAACAAAATCTCACGCACACCAAAATTGTATAAAGAAAATCCAATGGCTGCATGTGATCCCTCAACCCACTTGGCTTGAAGTTCCCCCCTACTAGAGGTCTCTGCATGAGTGGATGCCTCCACTCTGTCTCCTCTTAACTTCCCCAGTTGTGGCTGCTCCACAACTTCTTGAAGTTAGCTCACCAATTCTGGCTCGTCCATAATTTTCTAAGACTTCTTCTGGCTCTGCATGTTGAGAGGTAGTATACCCTCCCTCTCAACCACCAATTCTCCATCAGTTGCCTTGCTGCTCAAGGCTTTGCATGCATCTTGAACCACAAGAGCATATAGGTTCTTGACTCGTGAACCAATCTGCTTCACCTGTCTAGTGATGATGTGTCTAAGGAAAAGATTTCCCTTACTGAAGACTACATCATAGCATCTATCTTCCAGCATCGTGTTCGACACCAAGTTTCTCTTCAGTCCTGGTACATACTTGACATCAGTCAAGGTAAGGCGAGATCCATGCTCCCTCTGAAAAATAATTGTTCCTACACCTGAGACACTATACTTCTCATCATTACCCATCGCTATGAGTATCTGGAGATCTTTCTCCTCCAAAGTACTAAACAAACTCTTATCGTCGGTCATCTGGAAAGAAGCTCCACTGTCAAGAAACCAACCACTTCCCACCATGAATGAAACCATGCATGTGAAGAGTGTGAAATCCAACTCGAATTGTGAAGCAAGTACCTCACCTTCAGATCCTTCCCCGAATCCCTTCTTGGATTTCCTTCGTGGACAATTTGCAGCATAATGGCCCACCTCATGACAACGAAAGCATCACACTTTCGATTTGTCAACCTTCTTCCCATCATTAGAAGAACTAGATTCGGAAAGAGAAACCTTCTCCTTCCCCTTCTTCACCTTACTCACTAAGGCACAATTCTCCTCATCATGCATGGATGAAGAACTGTCTCTGGTGCTCCGTCTGATCTCCTCCTGCATCAAATCCAACCATAGTCGTTCCCAATCTGGTAATTTCTCCCTTCCATTCACTGAGTCCCAGTAGCTATGCCAGCTCTTAGGAAGGCCAAGGAGTGCTAGACTCATCATATCCTCATTTGATGTCATGACCCCTACACTTGCAAGCTCATCCCTTCATGTGATGAGCTTGGTCAGATACATAGAGATTGTCTCATCCCTTTCACACTTGATCTTTCGAAGTTTTTCCTTTAGTGCCAGCTTCCTCTGATCACTGCTATTCTGATATAAATATTTCAATGTTTACCACATTGCATGCAAAGTCTCCTTCCCATGGAGACTCGAGACAATGTGATCTCGCACTGCCTCCAAAAGAATTCTCCTAGCCATGTGATCCTTCCAAGCTATATAGTTTAAGCTGCCATCAAGGGCATACTCAAGCCTCAAACCATAGAACGCCATCGATGAAATAGATGTGATAAGAACTTGAGATCTATATCCCGAATAATAAACTTCAAATTTCTCCTGCTAGTATATTGTTCTTGCTTAATCACCTGTGCTCTGATACAATGTAGAAATTTCACCTGTAGAACAAATTGATATATGCAATGTCTTAAAGCATAATACTTGTTCTACTTCTACAAAACATTAAGTGGAAGCATAATCGAATTCATCAGCAACATCAAGTAGAAACATGCATAACCGATCAAGAGAAATAATCACACATAACATAGAATATATCACTGGGGAAAGCACCAACATAAAACCCCAACTCTGTATTATCAATCAAGTGGAGATCCTCAATAACATACAAAACGAATCAGCGCAATAGTTATCCTGCTCTCTCTGTAATCAGAATATATGAAGATATGTCTCATGAACCAACCAAGCCCTGTTTATATAGGATTTACCTATGGTCCTTACGTAGTTCGCTTAGGAAATAATAGCAAAAGCATGTGCTATTAATTCCAATCATACCAAAATAACCAATGGTCCAACTACGTAATCCTTGAGGACACTAGTTCCTCAACCATGCAAAAACTACTTACTAGAAATAGTTAAGTATCTGATAGTAAATTGTCCCACATCTGATCTCAACTGGGTCTCTGACAGAACTGAAATGCAACAGTTATCCATGAGTGAATTCTCAGTTATCTAAAATAATAGTTATCACATGCATGCAAGCATTAACAACTATATTTTATTATTTTAACAACTTGTTAAAATAATCTAATTGGACTTGACTAGTTAGAACTAAGTCAATTGGTTCTCTCATTATAGAACTCATACTTGATTCCTCAATCAGTGGAGGAAATTAAGGATAAATTCCTCAATCAGTGGGACAACTCATGTGCATGCTCACAAAGACTTCAAATTCGAATTTCCTTAACTAATTAACTCAACTGAATTAATTAATTAATATTTCCAACTGTTGTTAAGACCAAAATTAATTTTACTTCCTATAGATAGAGTAGGGACTATTATAAATAGGAAGGGACCTAGATATGCTATTTTTAGAACTTTCTATTTTTAGCAATTTCACCTCTCACCCTATGTGGCCAATGACCTCGCTGGCCAAACTACTATTTTTAGACATGTTATTTTTAGCAGGTCTATTTTTAGCACATTCTAAATTTAACATTTCTTGTTGCACAATTTTCAACAGGTGAAAGGGCAGATGGCTTGGGAAGCAAGTAAGGGTTTTCTCCTATCTTCCTGGATGATTTTTCACATTTCAGCCTTATAACAAGCCACTACAGGTCGTCCTACAGGATGTCCTAATGCTTCCTACAGGACGTCCTAATGCTCCTACAGGATCCCCTGTATTCCTAGAGGATCTGACCGAGAGAAATAGGAGTGATTTGGAAGGTGTTGTAGGGTTTAGGGAAGGTGTATGGTGGGAGAAATAAGGATAGGGAGTGACTAAGTCTTCTTCAGAGCTCAAAACATAGTTTGTAAGATGGCTGGATTTGCTCAACAAACCTGGAAAGTTGTTCTTATGGAAGGATGAATTGTTTGAGGGACTTAGTGGAGAAAGTGATGATTATGGATGGATGAGGTTAGGATGGGGTTGGATGAGGTTAGGATGGGGTTGTTGGTCATGAGATCTCCCTACACTGCTAGAACTCCTACACTGCATTAATCACTGACATTTATCCATGAATCATGTCAAATAAGAAAGATTTTCAATCAACTAAAGAAAACATAATGTTATTATCTAGTTGCTTGGCTCATGTATGGAAGTACTTGAAGAATAATGCGAAACATTATGAGATCTTAAAAAAATCCGAAGATATCAAAGATGATAATTGAATCCTATTCTTGAAAACTGAAAAGATGCTAGCCTAAGTAGCAGAAAACCTTAAATTCCATGAGAAATCATAACTCTGTCTTTTTGGGGCTACATAGGAGTTCTTCCCTCAAACCATGGTCCCTGAAGGGAGGAGTGAGGTTAAGTCCACCTGCTAACATCTTTTTGGTATTTCTTTATGTTTCTAAGCTATTGCTAAAGTAAGACACAAATGGAAGCAAACTAATCCAATTTCACAATTACTTGCAATGAAATAATGCTAAAACCAATTCAACCATTAATCTATGAAATCAACTAAGCATACAAGTACAAGACGAGGATCCTTTGCTTCTAGGGTTGGGCCCTAACCCAAGAGCTTCAACCCTCTAATTCAACTCAGTGTCAGATCAAGGAAATGCTCATTCTCATTATCATATCAGAAAAATTACATAACAATTTCTTCCACAAGTCTTGAACTCGAAAATGCTTAGTGCTCTTACATAAAAAATCTGAATCCTAATGAGGCTCTAGGCCTTCTTATTTATATAACTAAAGTCTCCAATGCCTTCCTTAAATCTAGAGAGGCTTGGCTACCAAACTCAAGATGAATTGGTTCTTAACTCTCACTGGCTCGGCTGCCTTTTGACCTTCATGACTCGGCTGCTTGCAACTCTAAGCTAGTGTGATTTGATGGAGGAAAATTCGAATGAGTGAGGATTAAATTAGGAGGATCTATCTCCTACAATCTCTCTTCCTTGTCTCATTTGAGTTTCTGCCCTTAATTAACCAAAATTGCCATGATTTGTTCTCAAAAACCTACAATCAATGCACATTAGGCCACTAGACATAACATATTACTTTTACTCATCTCATTGAGAAAAATATAATTAAAATATGTAAGGAATTATGAGAAGAGTTGATTTTAATAAGCTTGAGGTGTATTAAGGTCCATATAGCTACCCAATGATGAGGCTCACCAGTCTCAGACCCAAAAGAAAAGTAAACTAATGGACATATATCCCTTTCAATCGGAAGATACACCAAGGTATTGTTCCTGCACTAAACCCTAGTATTGCAAATCCTTCAGGCTAAAGACTTTCGAAATCACTATGTTTTATATTCTTCAACATCATTATATTGCTTTCACTCACAACAACAAAAAAACCTCAAAAGAACCACTTTTGATATGCAATCTGTAAAATAAAACTTAGTCTCGGAGACCTTCAAAGTTAATAGTCCATTATGTTAAGTGATTCACTGAAACACATAGGGATTCGAAAAACCATTCCAGGGTTTGCTTTAAAACAAGATATATGAGTGTTGGATGAGGTCTTAAAAAGAGTTCTAACATCAAACCTATATTTCACAATCTTTCAAATGTAAATACGCTCATCACAGAGAAGAGGCCTAAATCTGTCATCGAGTCATTTCAAACCATTTCCAAATAATCTCAAAACAACAGGACACTGAACTCAACAACTAGAAATAAATAAAACAATACCACACACCTTCAAAAATACACAACGATTGCTTCCAGATTTGGGTTATTTCTTTCATAAATCAAACACATCATAAACAGAACCTTTAAATCTCTTGTGCAAGCTTATAGAAATAATGAAAACCAAATCTCACACACACCAAAATCGTATAAAGCAAATCCAATCACACAATGCTATTTAATCAAAGGATAAAGAGCTAGGTTGGTTGGGCCTTGGCCAGCCAGCTCGTTTCCTTGTAAGAAAAGGAGGTAACTACAGGACAATGAAATACATGAACAAAGTCAAATACACATGAGATTTAAACCTGGCATTGAAATCTTTGTATTAATAAAGATCTCAGTTCAGTACATCTGATACTTGGTGGTCCAACTCAAGAGAGATTTGGTGATACTTGACTTAGCTTTAACAATATGAAAATGACAATAGTATTGCAAACCTGATGTTTCTTATAACTCGACTTATATATTCTTTTTATAGAGAATCCATGGCCATAGCAAGCCATCCTTTACAAAAACAAAATACAAACAGTTGACAACAACTTCTATCAATAGGTCTTCAAATCAACTGCCTCTCAATATCAAGATATGCTTCTCAAGGAAAAATCTCGAACTGGTTTCATTTAGAGAAGTTGTGATATGAGAGTTGCTTGCTAAAGACTAGGAGTAAGGAGCATGCCATATTCTCCTCAAAATCCACGAAGATCTTTGACAGCTCATCTGATAATCGACTGTCCATATGCTAGTGTAGGAATCCTTTAACCAAGTGTAGGAATCTCGAGGTCAAATAGTTGTTTCTTGTTGCACCATATGCACTTCATAATAATGTTAACAATAGATATAAGGATAAAAAGACTTGGATAGCATTACTGTAAGCATTATCCATTAAAAGATTAATCTATTGAACCTTTTTAAATATAAGCAAACTTCCTACGTAAATTATCATAAATACAACAGTGAGAACTAGAAAATGCATGCATGAAGGTCTTTTAAATTGTAAAACAGAGGATGAGATGGGGTTTGGAAGGTAAAACTAAGACAATTTTGGAGCTTGAGAAAAACATCATCATAGGCGAGTTGGAATTATTTTGGCTTCTTCTTATAACATTGTTAATCTTTTGTTCTCCTCCAAGTGGTCCTACAAAAAACCAATAAATGACATGAGTTAAGAATAATGAATTGTTATAAAAGGGCACACCTTACCATTAATGCTTTTTGGTTATAAGTTGATTTTCTCTATGTAAAAGTCTTTTACATATTCCATTATTTTAATTAATCATTTAAACCATGTGATTAATGATGAAAAATCTAATTTGTTGAGGGGTATTAAATGTGTAGTTATAAGCTACCATATAATTTCTAAAATATAAAATCCAAAATACTATAAATCATAAAATCCAAATACCATAAATCATAAATCATGTTTGTATCATCGATTAATTTTAAAGTTATAAAGTGAGCTTCAATGACTATAAATTAGAAATTATTTAAAATTATTTAATAACTAACGGCTTTCCTTTCAATGCTCAAACCTTCCCTTTTTCTAAACTAGCATAGAATGGGAAAAATGCATATTTTTTTTCTAAACTAGCTTAGAGGGAAAAATGCACTCTTTTTCTAAACCAGTATAAAAGGGGAAAAATACATACTCTAATTCAACTATTATATTTTTTTTTGGTTAATTTTACACCAATCTACATGGAGGAGAGAAGAAACTTGGCATTTAAGATAAGGTAACTCAAACACCATCAAAATATATTCTTGTACAAGAATAGAGGAGGGAAGAAACTTGGAATTAGTTCAAACACCATCAAAATCTATTCACATGTGAACAGAGGATGGAAGAAACTTGGAATTTAAGATAACGTAACTCAAAAACCATCAAAATCTATTCAAAAAAAATGAAATGAATTCTTGTGAACGGAGGAGGGAAAAAACTTGAAATTTAAAATAACATAACTCAAACACCATCAAAATCTATTCACAAGAATGAAATGAATGTTCATCAAAATCTATTCACAAGAATGAAATGAATGTGAACAGAGGAGGGATCTTGTGAACAGAGGAGGGAAGAAACTAGGAATTTAAGATAACGTAACTCAAAAACCATCAAAATCTATTCACATGAATGAAATGAATTCTTGTGAACAGAGCAGGGAAGAAACTTGGAAAATGCACGTAAATTCATAAGTTTTTTCAAAATTAACCGGAAGGTACCAAAAGAGATTACCTTACCTTACTTTTTGGCTAATGTTTCCTACCTTGCTCCTTCCAAAATTGATTATTACTTCTCCACTTGCATGGCAAATTGAGATAACAACCATTCTTAAAAATCATTTTGTATTCTGCACCGATGTGGGACTAAGCAAGATAGCGTGTATCATTTGTGCTTGTGTGAACGTTCCATGCTTCGTGTTTTACCAATTCATAATTTGTTTGGAAATAACTCCAAGGCAGTGAAAGATATTACTTTCTTTTTGGCCAGAGTTTCCTACCCTCTTCTTTCCATGGTCTCATGAAGATCACAGCGGCCCAACAAAATCATTTTGTAATTATTAGAACTTTAGAAAATTGCGTGTATTTGCTGCGCGTGGAATGCTACCTGATCACGTGAATTATTTGTCTTTTGGGAGAATATATAGGCCCATGATAAGCCCATTCACATGCACATGCACAAGTCTTAAATTTTTTGACCCATGAGAATATATAGGCCCATGATAAACTTAATGGTGCAGAATGTTCATTCGTTATTGACTCCTACGGTAATGATGCAGAAACTTCAATCCTCATATAATCGCGCAGGAGTCAGAAACTTCGCTCCTTACAGAATCCGACACTGATGACGCGTTAATGGCGTGTCCGCGAAAAGGCACTACCATTTTTTAACTCATAAGGGATTTGTCATGTGTTGTTGAGGAAACATCTCACGAAAAATAGTTGATATGGACTTCCACCATGATGAAGCAGGACCTAGAAACTTCATTCCTAGTAGAATCCGACAATGGTAACGCGTTGAGGTAAGATATAAATTATAAGGAAATGGAGAGGACACGGAAGTGTCACCCGTCTCGTTTCGTCTGTGTTATAGTTATTTATTTATTTTTATTTTTAAATTGTTTTAAAATTTTATTTTGGTTTATAAAGGTAAATTGGAATTTATGGTCATATCAAAAAATTATTAATTTATTAATAAAAAAAAATAGACAAATAAATTTGCACTTTTAACTTTTTATTCCCTAAATATTATATGTTTTTGAAGTAAAATGGTCTTGTAAATGAGAATAACTTAAATTTTATTCACCACGAGGACACTATGTTTTTAAAGTTTTGAAAATGAGTTCGATTTATCTATGAAAGACCATATGTTTTTGAAATTTTGAAAATGATACTGTAATAAGAAGAATTTTCTTCAGAATATATAATTTTGAATTTTTATTAATTTACATATTCAATCCCCATTAGTAAAACATCTAAACTTTCAATTAAATAGAATATCTCTATTAATAAATATTTTGATATATATTATAAATTAATTCTATAATTATTAACGACTGTTGTTAAATATATATTTTATTTATATATTACTAAGTTTACATTTTTTACCATTCAAATTACAAAAACACAAAAAAATAACAGAAAGTTAACCGGCTATGCTTTATTCTCTTAATCCATAGCCCCTCAACTATTGTCTGAATCCATACTCCATCAATGTTAAACTACTCGTGTTATCCTAATTTAGGGTAGTACACAAATTAACCATTTAGTTGCCAATGGAACATGTCACCATCATGTCAGTCACTCCCCGCGTTGACATTTAACATATTGCGTTCCTGTACCATTATTTAATGCACATTCAAGGAAGCAGTCACACAACAGTAGTTTTAGATATGTGCACACAGAATGGGTCCCCTTCTGTTACTGTATCCACCACAATAAGGGGATTGGAGTATTTCACCAACACCAGTGACATAGTATGTTTTGTACTGAAAATTCTATAAATACAGACCATCGACATAAAGCAGACATTCGACGCAGGCACAAGGGTTGAAGGGTGGGACTCTCCAAGGCTGTATATACACTGTGTATATGTACAGTTGTGTGAAATCTACCAGGCATTGGCCATGGAGCCTGTGACCAAATCAGGAGTGAAGGAGCACACAGACGAGTGTAGAGATTAATCTGTATATCTACTTTGTCTACCGAACCACCACCACCCACCATGCAGTCGTCCTCTCCACCTCGCTCATCTGGATCTCCAGCCTTGACATCCCCTACACGACCAAGCAACAGCAGTATTTTGATTATTGAGATTGTGGTGGTCGGTGTGGCTGGAGTTGGGTTGGCCTGCGCCCTCGTAGCATGCTGCCTCTGGCAGAAGCAAAGGAGGAGTTCTGGACGGTACCTTCCGAACCGACCTAACCCTCGCGAAGGTATGTTACTCTGTAACCTTCTGCATGATTTGTTTTTGGTCATTTTCAGATCAGTAATGAAAATATGGAAGCATCAGGTAGCATTATAACAAGAATATTATAAGTGTAGTCCGCCCTAAATTTTGTTCAGCTTGCCCAATTACATGACCTATGGAGTGGCAGCCTCCACAAATGTTTCACGAAATCTTTTATTTTGTCTATTTTCAAATAGTGTTGGACCAAGGAGTTGTTTTTAATCAGATTTATTTATTGAAGTTGAAATTTATTGAAATCACAAGTTTGATGGGTATAGTCAAAAAATTAGTTCTAATAACACAAATCAAGATTTCACCAAATTCTAGTACCAATAAGTCCAAAAAATCACATTAAAAACAACTCATATTTTTAATATTAGCTGACCTTTTAGCCGAGGGAATAGTATTTTCAATATAGAAAAGCTTTTTTTTTTTGAAAGGCTTGCATCCATACCATGCAAACAAGCTCATTACAACAATTGATGTGGATCTACATTATTACCCGCAGTATTTTTATGGAAAAAATTGTATATAGTTTTGATTACATTTTTAAAGTTGGGAGTTTTGTATAATGATAGTGACTGGTGTATTACCAAACGTGTTTTCAGTTTGGTATACCAAAGATGATGTTTTAAAGTATATTTTGATTCCATAAAATTATTTTAAAATAAAAATAAAATAAAATAATAAAATTATTAATTATTAATAATTAGATCAATTATCATAATTTTTGGATTTATCAAGAGTTTAGAGGGATAAAATCTCTTAAGGTATAATTTATTTTTCAAGTTTTGCATTCAAAAATGAGATTTGCACTTTGAGACATTTGATCCCTCTCAGCCTTGATAGATCCAAGAGTTAAAATGGATCTAGGTTGGTTTCAACTTTTAAAGATTGGGACATTGTTAGAAGGTTTTCTTTAATTATGCTATATGAAAAATTTTGGTAGGGAGAATCTCAAAACTTTTGGGTTGGATGGTGGTTACACTTGTTTTTTTGTGGTGGATTGTGATGATTGGTTTCCTCATCATGGTGGCATATCTTGGATGATAGAGGTTTGGGTGTTAGAAGTTTATGGTCTTGATCATGAGCAGCTCAAAAAAAGACAAAGGAATAAAACTATTGTTTTTATCATATTTTCAACTGATTTTCTTAAGTTTACGCAAATATCAAGTGTAGGCACCCACTTTGCACACCTTTAAGTGGATCCACACCTAAAAAAAATGAAAATACATGAAAAACATGTTTGAAAGATGTCATTTTCATGTATTTTCAATTTTTTGTGGGTCCAATCAAAAGTGTTAGTGTGGGTGCATACACTCCACACTCGAGTAAACTTGTTATCTAAAAACATGATTTTTCATATATTTTCAATTTGTACTAGTGTTGGTCCACTCAAAAGTGTGTAAAGAGTAGGGGTTCATTGGATACATAATCTAACTCTCCATTCAATGAGTGTCTGCACTTAACATTTGAGTAGCCCTATAACGAGATTTAAAAACTTGTTTTTTCATGTATTTTCAATTTTACTTAGTGTAGGCCCACTTAAAATTGTGTATTGTGATGCTCGTTAGATGTGAAATTATGAAATAAGTTTTTAGACTTGACATTAAGTAAATTATGAGTAGATAAATGGAAAATACAATTAATAAATAATTCATTTCTTTTACTTTAAAAGTTCAAAACTCTTATTTTATTCTGATTTGTTTTCCGGAGAATTCACAGTAAGAACCATTTTATGCCAATGTTTAGAATCCCAATAGGGGAGAATTCACAGTAAGAACCATTTTATGCCAACGTTTCTAATCCCAATAGGGATCCATCATCAGGACCAAATGAATGCTTTGATTCTCCGGAACATCAGGACCAAATGAATGCTTTGATTCTCCGGAAAATGGTTCTTACTGTGGATTCTCCGGAAAACAAATTAGAAGAAATAAACGAGGTCTAAAATCTTATTTTATTATTCATTTATATTTTAAAATAATTTTAATTCTCAAAAATTCTTCTCTATTTTATTCTTGATAGTAATAAATATTATTACTTTATCTTTTTTGAGGATGTTGCACCTAATTGACTTATCTCTTTTGGTGTTTGGTAAGATACAGAGTAAAGTTAGATATCTAAACTTATATTAATATATATTTATATATATACCTTCTTACACAAATCTTCTTCACGGGTTTGTGAAACCTACTCAACCAAAGATTGATTATTTATGTCATTTTATTTTAATTTTATTAACTTTTTAATAATTAATTATTTTTTATTTTGTATTCTATTTCTATTTTATTTTCTTATTTGATATTATTTTTATTATTATTGATTATTTATTATATTTATATAATTATATAATATATTATATGTTACGCAAGTTGCTCGAGTCAAAATGTTTATATAAATAGTGTAAATCCATCTTAAGCATAGATCTAGCAAAAGCTGATCAAATCTATTGAAGCTCAAACCTCTTTTAAAGTGCAAAACTTAAATAAAAAGTTTCCATCTTAACAGATTTAATCCCTCCAAAAGCTTGATAGATCTATAATATAATATGTAAGTGCAAAACTTAAATAAAAAGGACCTTAATAGATTTAATCCCTCCAAATCTATAATATAATATATAAACGAAATGTAATTTTTCATTGTTTAAGTTGCATTTGTGAATGTATAAATAGATTCAATATCTTCAAAAGTTACTTGGGCATACACTCCTTAAACTGTTTTAACTATAAAAAAATTCTTTTCTATTTATATTATTTGTATATAGTTTTCTTTTTTAAACTACTTTATTTCTCTATTAAGTTGATAGAAGATTATGTTAGTTCATATAGATATTGCAATATTTTATTTATGGTTAAGGTTGAGAGTGAAATATTTTTACCACTCCTCTTTAGCATGGCCACTTAGAGTGAGATTATTGATGTTTTATAGTACTTTTAATTAAATAAAACAAACATATATATCAATTTTTCTTATTTTTATTATATCTACCATTTTTTTTAAAGAGATAGGTGTCAACTCCACAAAATTACGCTTTTTTTTAATTATTATATCCACCATTTTTTTTAAAAGGACAAGTGTCAACTCCACCTTGAGCACCCACAAAATTACACATCACTATCGTATTGGGCTATAGAATAAGCTTCTTAACTCAGCAAAACAAGACATTACAATATATCTTCCATTCTATGCTAAAAACGCTTAACAATATTAACTTTTATTTTCATAATAAAAAATATTACAAAATATATTTTAAATATTACTATATAAAAATAAACTAATTTAAATAAATATTATAATATTAATTTCTGGGAAAAACATCCTAATTTTGTTCATTATAAAAAACCATAATAACATTTTGCATATGTTGTTAGGCATTACGTCAGAATAATAAACTAATATATTATAATCAAAATTAATTGTTAAAATCACTTAATTTTTTTTCATTTTATATTGTTTTTCTTTTCTTTTTTTATTTTTTTTTTTAGTCATTTTCGACATTTGTCCATAATAATTAAAATTTCTTTGTCTGAGTTAAAATTCTCATTATTGTTGTTAATAAAATTTATTTGTATAAGTTAAAATTCTCAGACACATATACTCTTTTTATGCCTACTCGATGAGATACCTAGATCTCACCATTTGATTCTTTCTGAATATGGATCACGATACCAAACTATTCCACGACATTCCATTTGCTTGGTTATTGTGTTGAAATAATTATAATAATATAAACAAAGTCATGAAAATATGTTATAATGGTAAAGCACATTTTTATGTGAAAAAACAAATATTTTAAACAAAGTAATATTATAATATTGTTTATACATATATTTTAAACCTAAGTAATATTATGATATTCTTCCATTACTAAAAGACATCATTTAAACAAAAAGTTATATTATAATATTATGCCAAAGAATAAGATATATGGAAAGAGGAGCCTAAACCAAAGTTATATTATAATATTATTTCATTACTATAAAGGACAGATAGTTTAAACAAATGTTATATTACAATCTGGCTGTAAATCATGGTTTAAAAAATATATAAATTAGAAATGGTTGTGTATGAAAGACCCGGGGAGTTGAATATGCATTGAGCCCACCAAAATATAACAAAATTTAATGGAACAACACTGAGTCTTTTCAGCTGTTAGATTTTTTGTTAAATGCAAATGAATTAAAAAATATAAGGTTTAGTTTAAATTATAGATGAAATAAATTTTTTTTTAGAATTTTTTAAAATATAATTTTCAAATAAAATTATGCATTTTTTAATGGTTTAAATAATTTTTTTGAAATGTATAAATATTATTTAGTTGTCTTAAAATATATTAAAATATATCTAAATATTTAAATTATACAGATTAAAACAATTTAATACTTGAATTAAAAAAAATTATTAATTTAAAATACACTGAAAATATTATTTCAATTTATAAATTGGAACTTATTTCAATAGTTATAGAAAATCTTTTTCCGATAAAACTAATGATTTCTTGTTATTGATCAAAAAAATTTCAACTTAAATTTTTAAAAAAAAAATTATCAATTTAAAAATGCACTTGAAAAAATAATTATTTGCATTTATAAATTGAATTATTTAATTTTATAAAATCTTTCAAATAAAACTATGATTTCTTGTGTTATTTAAAATACTTTTTTGAATGTATAAATATATTCAACACCTTAAAATATATCTAGACACTTGATTTATATAATTTAAACAATTTAAACTTAATTATTTTTTAAAATGCACTTAAAAAAGATTATTTCATTTATAAATTTAATTAATCAATTTTGTAAAATCTTTCACCCATAAATCATGGTAACAGCTTGTTGATAGATTATTTATTAATTTTAAACTGAGCTTACTGAGTTGAATTTATTTATTTATTTTAAACTGGTTTGGGTGGAACAATTTTATTTATTTATAATTACGTTGGTTAGAGCAATTTTATATATTTATTTGTTTTAAACTGACTTGGATGAACAAATTTATAATGCAGAGTATATAGATCTACAGATTTTTAGGGAGCCCCTTTCATAGGGAATGGCAATGAGTAGTGGGTTTAGAAGAGTTCACTATTTTTAGTTGATGGCATAGATAGCTATTTGGTGTTGCTTATATTATATTATGGTTAAGTTTTTATTCTATGAAGCTGTGTTTTTCTTGTTTGGTGTAATATAACCAGCTAATTTTCTATTTGTGGAACCTTTACAACTTGTTTTACTAGAATCTACTTTACACTTCGTAGCTTTAGTTTCCAGCACTCTTAGTTACGAAAACCTCCCTTGAGCCAGAGGAGATCTGGTCTGAAGAATTTCGGAGATCTGGTCTAAAGAATTTTGACAAGATAACAAATTGAATAATAACACCCATCTCAAATATAGTATAAACTTTCTTTATCAGTACTAGATCAACTATCTTTTGGCATAAGCTGGATTTTCTAAATTTCTTTGCTTTACACATACCATCGCCTGCAATCCCAAATTAGCTGACATTTAGGTTAGCAACAATATATTCTTCTTCCTGTGCGGAGACTCCTCCCAGCCTCTGTTACCATATCAATTGACAGTAATGTGTTCCTATTATTTTTTTGGGCAAAAGCTTTAAAACTTCAAGTAGTCAGATATTTAGTGATCTGAAGCTTTATTCTCAAGAAAGTTAATTGTTTTGAATCTCGCACAGTCTTCCAACTCAATAATAAGGATAGAGTAGCATTATTTTTCCCTATTTAGAAATTGCTGCAATTCATATTTCAGTTAACTCTTCTCTTCGACATTGTGCAGATGACCTTTATGCGCGAACACCTCAATTCCTGCCTTACTTTCCTGACATTAAGACAATCACTCTTTGGGGGAATAATGATGTCAAAATTATCTCACCTCCATCCCATCCAGTTCATCTTGGCAATACGTTTGAACCTCAACCATCACCTCGTGTGTCCATGCCACATCCTCCAACTTCCCAACCCGTACTTAACAGTGGAGTTGATTCACGCTCTGGTTTTCCAGCATCACAGCAGCCATTACCTCGTCCACCTCCTGTATTGATGCCATGTCCTCCACCTTCCCGACGTATATTTAGCAGTGGAGATGATTCAAGGTCTGGTTTTCCGGCATCACAGCAGCCATTTCCTCCTCCACCTCCTGTATTCATGCCGTGTCCTCGACCTGTCCAACCTGTAGTTAGCAGTGGGGATGATTTAAGCTCTGTTTTTCCGGGATTACAGCAGCCATTACCTCCTCCAACTTCTGTATTCATGCAATCTCTTCCACCTCCCCAACCTGTATTTAGCAGTAGAGATGATTTAAGCTCTGTTTTTCCGGGATCACAGCAGCATTTACCTCCTCCTCCTCCAGGCATTAGTCTTGGTATCTCAAAGAAATTCACCTATGAAGAGTTAGAGGTTGCTACAGATGGCTTCTCAGAGACCAATCTATTAGGACAGGGGGGTTTTGGATATGTATACAAAGGCATTCTTCCAGGAAACAAAAATATAGCGGTGAAGAAGCTCAAAGTTCGTGGGAGCGCGGGAGAATGTGGCTTTCAAGCAGAAGTGGAAATAATCAGTTGTGTGCATCACCGCAACCTTGTCTCATTGCTGGGTTACTGCATAGCTGGTAGCCAACGATTGCTTGTTTATGAGTTTGTTCCTAATAATACACTAGAACACCATCTACATGGTAAGTCATATGTGTAACAATTCTTCCATTATTCATTTATGATTTTGACTAGAAGCCAGCTGTTCCAACATCTGCTTTGGGTGAGACCTTCAACACTTCATTTGTGCATGTATAATGCTAAAGAAACGCAGAAAAGAGCCCACAATTTAATTTTCTAAATTTTAACATAATGTCTAATAAAAAAATGCTAGTATTAAGCATTTTTGAATAAGTAGCGTAGATCCATTTTAATCTTCGATCTGTCATGCATTTTAAAAAAAAGAGAACAAAAGGCTTACAGATCCCAGGATAAGATGAATCAATGCTAGTATCCTTTTACATATGAGGAAAGAGTATTTCAGTAAATGTCAAATTGCTTCATGCTAGTAAAGTCACTTGAAGTATAATTTTCTATGATTTCCAATAAAGTTTATATTTTATGGCAGCTGAAGGTCAGCCTAGCATGAATTGGCCAACTAGATTGAAGATTGCAATAGGAGCAGCTCGTGGACTTGCTTATCTACATGAAGACTGTATGCTATATTGCTTTTGTCTTCTTACTTCGACACTCTTTTATTATATATTTTGACATTGTTCTAAATTGCAGGTTATCCGAAGATAATTCATAGAGACATCAAAGCTTCAAATATTCTACTTGACTCCAACTTCGAAACAAAGGTAACCTTATGTTCATGGTATGTTAAACCTCACAATATATGCCAAAATCTGATATAATCTTTTGTCACAGATTGCAGACTTTGGCCTTGCAAAACTTGCTTCAGAAGGTTCTCCTCGTGTCAACACAACGCCTAAGGGGACTTTTGGGTGAATCTCTTTCCAGTGCATTTTGACTTTGTCTATACCTTTATACTGGAGCTCTGAGTCCCTATTGTTGCCTGGATAGGTATCTGGACCCAGAATATGTGTCAAGTGGGGAACTGACAGATAAATCTGATGTTTTCTCTTTCGGTGTCGTGCTGCTTGAGTTGATCACTGGCCGCCAGCCTCTAGATCTAACTCTATCATTTCCGGAAAGTAGTCTAGTCTATTCGGTTAGTACTTCAAATCGGAACTTATTTGTATACTGTTTTGACTGCTTAAGTCTTCATGCAAACTTGGGTTAGAATTTATTCTAAGTTTTGTATCACTCTGTAGGCCCGACCCTTGCTTGCTCGAGCAATGGAAGATGGCAATCTAGATGCCCTTGTTGATCCCCGCCTACAGAACAACTATAATGTGAATGATATGATGCGGGTAGTTGGATGTGCAGCTTCTTGTATTCAAAAGTCTGCAAGAAGCCGCTCGCGTATGGAACGGGTACAGTCCTTGCTTGCATAAGTTATTGACCTTCAGACGTCTTTTTTACTTCAAAGTTCAAACTGATGGCATCACGATGCTTTCTGGGGAGGATTTAGTTGTAGAGATACCGGATCTGACAGCAGTTATGTTTTTTTCAGATAGTTCGTGTCTTGGAAGGTGATGTTCCTCCTGGCATTCTTCACAACGTAGTCAGTCCTCTGTATGTCTCAGTGGGAATATCTGTCTGTGTCGCTAGCCAATATAATGAAGACACTGAAGAATCTCAAAAGATTGACTTAGGAAGTCAGGAACATGGTAGTGTGAGTACAGTGCCTCTACCAGTGAATGGGGTAAACCAATCTGTTTCTAGTAGATAATATCTAAAAGTAAGGAAGTGCATCCAGCATTGAGAGGTCACATGTCCCTAGGATTAATGGGCATGACAGAACTCTCTCATGTACAACCTAATAGTACCTCTCTGCGAAACACACGGACAGAGATTTTCCATCAATGTATTGAAATTATTAGTTGCTTTGCAAATGTTTGCTGTTTGAAATATTACTTAATCTGCTTATTCTACCGGTATTTGCATTTATCAACAAATACACACTTGATAGTTTGGAATCCATGCATTCTTCTCTCCTCTCTCCAGCTTATTTTATCTGGGGAAGCTTCTTGTTTTTCTCACAAGTATTATAATCAAAGAAGCATAAATGTTCTCTGTAGAGCAAGCTAACTTTTAGTTTTTCAAGCTAGGGCTTGACTCTTTCTTTGCTTGAGAGTGAAGTTCAGGTGAGGCTGTATACTGTGTCTCTTCATGACTTTCATCAGCTACCAATAGAATGCTATAACAGATCTTGTGTGGATGAGATTGTACAATAGCGCATGTGCAATATAGGATGATGAATTTGTAACTCCTTCAGTTGTGAGTTTTTCTATTTCTAGGCATAATACAGCTAGTCAATGTATAAAATTTCTAGGAATCAATACAAAATTCACTGTCTTCAGTATGTAGTAAATTAGTAATCAATTTCTTTTACCTTATTATTATTTGGCCAAGTAAATTCTGCGCTTCTCATATTTGCTGGCTTCATGACTGGGGTGACATTTATTCATCCTAGCTTCTATCCTGTCCACTTGTTCTACATCCTACAGACACCGTTTATAGGTTCCAACTTATCCATCCATAAAGAAAAAGATAAGAAGGCAATACCATCCATAAATAGAAAAATGGAGATAAGAGAGCAACCATCGTACAAGTGTTTATCATGTTTGAACTGTTCCTAGAACTCGTAGGTACAAATCCCAAAAGAATTAGAGAAATAGACCACTTCAAAATTGACATCAAGATTAGGACTTAACATAGACTATAGGACTTCAAATTATTATCACGTCTGTTTATCTGTAAGTTTTTGAAAACAATTATAAAGCCAAGAAAATGAACATATTGTCAGACGAATTTGTTTTGTTCAAACGAGGCAGAAAAGTGAATGGCAGCCCTAGATTCCTACATGTTAATGTTGCAAAAGAGAACTTGTTGGTTCCCACGTGTGATTTTCAGCTTCAAGGCTGACAATAAATGATATTTCTATCATATGCAGATTCCTGGGTTTTTTACCATCGGATCAAGCTCTACGATGCTTGATTCTTTGTAACTTCCACCGTTCGATTCTACTTTGTCATATGTGAACACAGACAGGGATATAACCAGAAACACAATTTAAAGCATATCAGTGTTGATTCAAATCACTGAATCAAACATTCTGCCACCTGAGAACTATTTGCCCCACACATCACAATTTATCTCGAAAAATACTAATAGCTCTCATTTCCCAAGAGATCGAATCTCACGACTTCACGATTAAATACACAGATTTCGAGGATGAAGCCACTTACCTTTAACGCTGTCTCCAGATCTCCAACGAGTCTTCACTCAACAGGGCTGCTCTCGTATTTCCATCATTCAACGCAGTCTCTTCCCACTGGTCGAATGCTCTGTTCGTTTGTTCTTTGCTCTCAATTTTGCCACTTTTGCCACACGTTCTTTCTCGCAGTCACTCTATTCGACCCTGACATCCCCACTGCAACAACACTTAATCTCACATGGTTGTTCTGGGTCACTAGTGTTCAAAATTGAACACGTCAAGAGCCCTTCAAAGGGCTTCTGGCAGGGCAGAGAAGTAAGAGAAATAAGGAGAGATTTTTACACTTCAAAAAAAAATTTTAATATGATTTTATTCATTTAAAAAAAAAAATTTAAGAAGGGCTGTTAAATTTTCAAATTTTTTTTAAAATATCATTTTTTTTAGAATTAAAATTTTAAGAATGTTGAATTTGGGGATTTCATGTTAAAACTTAAATTTTGAGAAACTTCCATTTCAAAAATAACAGTTTCTCTCTGAGTTGTTTTTTCTAATTGTGCATATGATGCAAGTTTTTATTATTTATTATGCCAAAATTACCTTTTCATACCATTACATTTGGCAGTTTCTAAGTTGCTCCCATTTAAAAAACAACAGTTTCTTTTTGAGTTGTTTTTT